>BHFT01035248.1:0-18753 GCA_004320025.1 Laticauda laticaudata | reverse complement strand
AGAGGTCTGTAGGGGGCGTGCATAAGCGCACCAACATGCCTACCGTCCCTGTCCTATTGTTTCTTTTATTTTTCTTGTATGTGTCCATGTATTCATAACTATGTTTTTACTTATACCTATTATCTTGTAAGCGATTGACAAACCAAATAAAATAAAAATAAATAAAACATATAGTAAGCATAGCAACTATTTCCAAACTTTTATGAAACATCTGAGCAACCCCCTGGACTCACAATTTATGCATGAATAGATAGAGACTATGACCTTTGCACAGTCACATGTTGTGTCCCAGTTGTGACTATTTATGAAAAAGAAAACATTTCTCTAGGTTATGATCTTGTCATCTAATTATTAGACCACTATAGTTTGTTTTCTATCGGACAGCTCTTGAATATTGTATGGGAAGTTTCTGATTCAGCACACAGTAGCAAATGTAACACCAGCTAACAACAGTGGAGTCTCTATTGGCTGCCATCTGAAGGAAAGCCATGTAAAGGGGTTCTATATTCAAACTGTTTAGTGGGGGGCCTTCTACCTTGGTACATTAAAACCCCAGGTATTATATTTTTGAAAAACCATGAGCTACTCGGAGAGACTTGATCATTTTTCTGCTTGTTTTGTGACATTACCTTCTTCTTATAAGGATGTCATTGATTTTTATGTTTTCATATTATATTGCTAATTTTAGGCTGCTCCCAGTCTTTAAAAGCATGGAAAACACCTACTGACAGCATGAATGTAAAACTAGCTGCTAAGAATAATAATTCATAAATTCATTTGATTCTCTATCCTCTTTAGTAATGCACAAAATAGCAATTATTTATGGACTTAGCAAGAGGTAAATAATGATGAATAGACCTGCAAAGTAGGTCTATTTAAATAGGACAAGGTTTGAGTCAGAATGTAGGTGAAACTAACTTTTTTACTTTGGGTACTGAGACTTCAGAGATCCCCCCTTCCCCCAAGAATGGGGAAAAGATGTAAAAAAAGCATCTGGCTTCCTGTCATGCAAACCCCATTTCCACTTTTATCTTGTTATCAGATTTTGACAATGGAAATGAGCCATGTTTGCAGGTGGCCTTGTAATTCAGAAAGCTGTCAAATTCATAAGCTTCAGATTTGCTTTGATTTGCTGAAAGCAATTCACTTGGAACAGTTTGAATTCCACAGTATATCGCTCGCTAAGTCCTAATTTATCATTTTTATTTTCAAATTCTCAAGTTTGATTTTTTTGAAACTTTTACATCATAAGCATTATTTCTACAAGCCCTTTCAGAATTGTTGCATTAATGTAAAATGTAATGTAACTGGTGGAAAATTCAGACTTCATCACTCCCGCTTGAAACACTTGTAGGCACCCAACAGTTAAAAAGGTGTCATCCATTAGCATTTGTAAATTATCATAACTGTAAATATAGAGCAAGTTGTCAACTGGAAAATAAATATATTTTTGAGAGTTTTCTGTTTCACAGAAATACTTTAACATTATTGTTTGGTATGGATGGAAGATTGGTGACTCTGAGAATAGGAGATTATTTGAGTTGAAAGGACAATATTTGACATTTAAGTGGCCTGCCTACCTAATGTAACACAAAGTTAAGACTACTATACATTTTCAAAAACATTTTGTTTGGCATGCTATATTGAAGGTTTGGAACAGGTTTAAAGCAAGATTGAGTCCCAAAATTCTTCTATAACTGTCATTCCAAGAACCATTTCTAGAAAAGAAATGATAATCACATAGGGTTGATTGACCTACACTGATTAGTAGTTTTTTTTTTTTTTGGATGGAGTAATTAGAAAGGCATTGGAAAAAGTGGCTTTACTTTATTTTTACTTGTCTTGCTTGGTTATTTTATGATCAGTTACAGAAAGATTTAAATTGGATAGAAGAATTTTGATTTATAAATAGAAAAAAAAAAACCTTGATTCGATCTGAATCGGAACCTATTATGAACATGCTATGCTAATATGTATAAACTTTTATTGAAAATGAATATGGAAGGAGAATATGGTAAATAACTAACACTAAATGGATAAAAATTAATAATATAATTTTGAGCAATATTGAGTACCTGTGTTTCTTCATTATAATATGGCCAGGCTTATTTTTTTTGAGCCCCGCAAAAATGGCTAGGACCATCTTTTTGAGGTGACTTTATTCCCCCCCCTTGCATCTTCAGGCGGCGGGCGCGATGTTTGGGATGTTGACCTCAGCGTTGGTGGGAACCTTTTTATCGGCAACGCAGGCAGCACCATATCCGAGGTGTGCAACAAAAGTACTGTGCCTAACGCAAAGCCCCCCACCATTCCCCCCCCTTTCACATGTTTTAATATAGCCTTAATTTGGGGGAGAGGCTTAATTTCATTTCATGCCTATAAAACATGCTGGGACTTCCTATTGGGGGAAGCCGTATTGTTGGAGAAACAGGGTATATGTGGAGTGTGAATTGAAATTCATACTCAGAGGTAGTATTCAGCAAGTTCTGATCAGTTCTGGAGAACCGGTAGCGGAAATGTTGAGTAGTTCAGAGAATCAGCAAATACTACCTCTGACTGGAGATTTTACAGTATCATTCCCCTGCCACACCCACAAAGCCGCGCCCACAGAACCAGTAGTAAAATTTTTTGAATCCCCCCACTGTTTATACTGAATTATAACTTGAAACAGAATATTTATAAGATGATATATCATTGGTTTTTAACACCTGAAAAATTATCAAAGATGTGTAATGGTGTGTAAAATACCTGCTGGAAATTTAATCAGTCTGAAGATATTTTTTATCACCTTTGATAGTCATGTAAAAAAGCTAAGTATTATTGGGATGATAAATGTGTTTTAATTCAGAGAATTCTTTATAGAAATGTACAACTGAAATCCAAGGGTTTTCTTTAAATTTGATGGATGAATAGTTTGAAAAAAAAATATTGGAACTGAAGAACCTTCTTGGATGTGAAGTAAAATGTTGTCAAGAAAAGACAAAGAAAGTCTGCTTGCCTTTTGAAAAAACACTTTTGAGACAACTGAGGACTTCATTTCTATGATAGCAGCAAGAAATGCAAGAAAAGCAAAAAATACAACTTTTGTATGCACAGAAATGGAAGGATATACAGATTGTCACAATGCAAAAATGGGTGGTGAAGTCAATGAAATTGGTGGAGATCATGAAACTGACTACTTTAATTAAAGAAAATACTTGTCTAGTTTTCTTTCTACTTGGAAACTAATGCTGGATACTTTACTTGAAACTGAAAAAAATGACCTTAATCTTGATATCTGAGAATTAGAAGACTATAGATAAAGAAATGTGCATTATTGAATTTTAAAGCTAGATGGGAAAAATATGAAATTAGATGGGAAAAATATGGAAGTTTTCCTTTTTCTTTTTATTCCTTGAACTTTTATCTCCCCTCTTTCTCCTTTTAATTCTTTCCTTCTGTTTTCTTCTGTTTTATCTTTTGTTGAAATTTAATAAAGTATATTAAACAAAAACAAAATATTTTAATAATATAATCATGATGATCATCAATATTCTAGAACATAAATAATAGCTTGAATTTTATCTATTGTAGGAATAGTAATGCAAGTTAACATAAATAATAAAAAAGAAAAGAAATATATGAATGGAATTATACTGGAATATAATGGAAATTAATGTTAAACTTCCAGTTTTATGCAAGTAAGGCTATTTATTTCATATAATAATCTGTATCAGACTGCCTGCTGTCCAGCTGCTCGTTTAAACCCCCCAAAAAATTTATTTGGCATTGCCTTATATGAACTACAATAATCCACTAACTAGTAGCAAAAACAATTTTCTGAGAATTCTAATTTTTCCTCATACATGAAATTTCAGAAAAAGCTTAAAATCTGCATCATGGGCACTATTGCTCTGTCATCATATGAGAATAGATTTAAATAACTCATTGAACATTGTTTCAGTTCCAGTTTGTATAAAGAAATGAACTGGTTTTGCCAATCAATAACTTGATTACATCATTCAGATTTTTAAAGTTATCCTAAGAGTTATTGTCATGTGGTAATAACTGTATGGTCAGGAAGGAAGGAAGGAAGGAAGGAAGGAAGGAAGGAAGGAAGGAAGGAAGGAAGGAAGGAAGGAAGGAAGTAGGATAGACTTTTGTCTTTACACTGGCCTATAGATTCTTTGTATAAGGTGAACTTCTGATTCTTTTATTTTGGCGAATTCAAAGCTTTTAATTCTGTTTTCTCAACTAGTCAGTCCAAGATATACTTAAAACTAACATTCCCAGAATTATCATCAAAAAAACCTTTTTTTAAAGATATTGTTAAAGCAGTGATGGGATTAACTGCCACGGATAACATTTCTAGTTTCAATTTTTCAGTTTCTTTCATATTAAATTTGTGCAAGACCCTCATCAATAACTACTTCATGTTTAACAAATGAGTTTTTTTTCCCTTCAGTAGTTCTGTGCTGATCTTCATTAACTGCAAGAATAAGTGTTCTTAATTTAAAAACTAATCATCAAAGCAAAGAGACAGTCTAATCTGACACCAAATGAATAAACAAATATTTCTCCTCTGGATGAGTCTCTATAGCATTTCATGGTTTGAATACAAAATCATATTTATGGAAAAAATAACATTAAGAGCCAGTATAAGATTATGTATTCAAATTAAAATTAAAAAAACTATAACTATTTCCAGTTATATTAATACTTTGAAATATTTTGAAATGCATAATAATTACATATTATTGTAAATACTATTCTATTAAAGTATACTACATATAATTTAATAGAACTCTGACTTAATCCTTGGCCACACAAAGAAAAGTTGATACTACATAAAGCTGTTTTCATCAAATGTAATCAGAAGAGTTTCTCAATTATTTGGCTTTCAACAGCTATCATAAAAAACAATCTTTTTCTAAACTTCAATTTGATTGACAGATGCTTATCTCAGTGAATTGAATGAAGATTCTGTAATCAGTTATTTTCTTTTCTCGATGCTTTAGATAATATCTATTTTTAATGTTTTAAGATTACTACTGTGTTCACTAAAAATAAAATAAAATAGAAGACTAAAAAAAGAAAGGATTGCAAAACATGTGATGACTTCAGAGATAGTAATCTACCTATCTCTCTGCATGCCTATATTATTAGAATATTTATAAAAAAAGAAATAAAGTATATTTTCATTTCATTTTAAAGCATAAGTGATATTCACAAAACAGTGGTAAGAATCCCAGCGTAGAAAAGTGGAATCCATTCATTGATCAAAGGGATTGTAATTTACACACTTAATTAAGTTGTTTAATTAAGTTGTTTACAAATTGGGTCAAAACTTAAGTTCCTAAAAAGATTGAGAAACTATATTTTTCCTTTTCCTAGTGAATAGAACTTTGACAGCACAGAAAATTATGCAAAATGGAAAAAGCAAGAGCAATAGCACTTAGATTTATATACCACTTCACAGTGCTTTACAGCCTTCTCTAAACAGTTGACAAAGTCAGCATATTGCCCCCAACAATCTGGATCCTCATTTTACCGACCTCGGAAGGATGGAAGGCTGAGTCTGGTAAGATTTGAACTGCCAAACTTCTGGCAGTCAGCAGTCAGCAGACATAGCCTGCAGTAATGCATTTTAACCACTGCACCACAACAGCTCTTAAATACACCTGCAACAAATCCAGATGTCAACTTAGGTCCCACATGTACCCCAAGAATAACATCATACAGTCTAGCAAGTACACAGACAAGATTACAGCTGCCTTCACATGTTTCTTTCCTAATGTGATACAAGCCATCATTTGCCAGGAATGGTCCTCTGGATTCTGCATGGAACAAATGGGATAATTTTGTACAAAAGTATGTATAAATACAAATTTGATACAGTATCAAAGTACAAAACAAGAATGTGGTAGTGCAGTTCAACTTTCAACTTTCCAAAATATTCTACACCAGAAATGTTTTTGAAAAATAGAATGAACCCTGAAATTCGGGTTGATGAACTCATATACATCAAAAGGCAATCTTAGGAAATCTCAATAAACACAAAGCATTCCTAATGCATTACAACTATTAATTGATAAATTACTTATAACCTGTCTCTCATGGAATCTACACTATATAACCAACATATGTTGCTTGCCCCTTTCTTCCTTTCTGCCTCATCAATTTAAATCACACACAACCCAGTCTAGCCATTCTGTGAAGCTGATAAAGCTTACAAATGCTTATAATAATTTTTATTAGTCAGAAGCAATATTACCAGAAACATTCTGATATTTTTCCTCCCTAGATTAACACATCATCTTCTTACAATAAAAGAGTGATTAAATAAATGCTTAACTTGTGCCATCTTGACTTGTTGATAAATAATCAACTTAATTAAAAAGTAACATTTTAAACAGAAACAGACGAGACTTTCGGTGGTGAGGTTGTTCTGTATGCAAATAACCAGCTTCAAATAATACATTCTGATTGGATTCTTAGAACGAAAAGGGATTGGTTCCTTTTGAACCAATCCCTGCAGCCGCGGGAAGGCGGCAAAATCAAACAATTGTTCATTGGGCTGCAAGCCGGGCCGGGAAAAATGTATAAAAGACCGGCGCGGCTTTGAGCCAACGTTCCTGTTCTACATCCTGGCTTAAAATAAAGACTTTGCTGTTGGAACCTCGGTCTACCTCGTGTTTTTCCGGACAAAACAGAGGTCAACAGCAAGAGCGGACAGGAGAGTGAACTCTGCAATCTTGTATCCAAATTTTCATGCTTGAAAGCTCTCAGAGGCATTGTGAAGTTTGGAGAGACACATGAATTAGAAGGGGAAAGCAAGGAGCAGAGTGGGAGGAAAGCAACCTCCACTGCAACAAGGGGAAGCCCTTTGAATCCAGCGTGAAAGAAACCTGGCATCTATGGCAGGTCCGGAGCTATGACAGCCAGCTGCAATCAGGAAGCAGGAAAGTGGATCAACGCAAGACATCAGAAGGAGAATGGCAGACTGGGACAGTTTTTTGAAAGGTGAGAGAGTCCTGTGAAAAGACTTTTGACAAAGGAAGCCTCTCAGAGAGAGTGAATAAGAGGCTAATTGGGGGGATAATGAAGTGAAAGGGAGAGGAGAAAGACAACAGTTTAACAGCTGAGAGAAAGTACCACAGAAGAAAAGATCGAGACTCTGAATAAAAATCAAAATTTACAATTTGGATTTGATTACTGGTAGAGCAGAAAAAGAGACATTAGAGAGAAAATTGGAAGTTAATGCAGAACTGTAATTGAACGGCTAGTGGAACCACTTTGATAGAAAGCTGTAACTATGCAATTTGAGAGTGAAAGCGATTAAGTAGTTAAAGAGGATTGAGGAAATGGGAATGAGGAAAGTAATGTGATGTGTGCAGAAGAAAGGAAAAGAAAGATTAAAAGAAGCTGAATAAGTTACTCAGTATAACTTCAAAGGTGTATATTGAACATAAATATCATAAATCATATTGCTATCTATTATCTATCTGATTGCTTGGAAAAGAATTGATATTATGTATCTGTTTCATA
Organism: Laticauda laticaudata; assembly: GCA_004320025.1. NCBI lineage: Eukaryota > Metazoa > Chordata > Lepidosauria > Squamata > Elapidae > Laticauda > Laticauda laticaudata. The sequence continues at coordinate 11,226 of BHFT01035248.1, read as the reverse complement.
GATTGCTACATACTTTACAACTGTATATATCTATATATTCTTTATATTTTTCTACAATTTAATACCTTGGATAACAACTAATTAATCAATTGATATACAACTAATTAATGGTATATATTGATTCATAGACTCAATTGAACATAAGAAGTTTACATATATAGTATATGAGAAAAGGAAAACAATCAACACATTTTCTATATTTATTGATTATATATGTTACTAATAAGTATTATATTTAACTATACTTTATATTTTATTAAAGATTAATAAGAATTGGAAATTAAGAGGATTAAGAACTATATAGATATAAACATAACGATACTTAGTTTTACATTGTGTATAAATATATATATAATACATATGTAAGTACCTGTGAAAACTTAAGAATAAATATATATATATATATATTATTATATGTGTGTGTGTGTGTGTGTGTGTGTGTGTTGGTGTGTGTGTGGCATAAAATTAAGGAGAGACATTATAAAGTATATTAGACCTTGTCATGATAAACTGAAGGGATTTGAATAAGATAAAAGGGAAGAGATAAAAATAGAAAATGCAGAAGGGATTGGATACAATGGATGATAATATTAAAGACTTTCTTAAGAAAATAGGTAATTTGGGAAGCCTAGGATGTCCACCACACAACTACCACTAAGAATGGGAAGAAAACAACATCCAACCTAACAACAACAACATCACCAGCAGGACAATGTTCCAAGAGGGCATGATGAATCCTGAGAAGGTAAGTCAGGTATCAAATATGCAACAATTCAAATGGCATTAACACAAATACAAGAAATGATGGTGAGAAACGATGCAGACTTTAAAACTGAAATGGGGGAAATAAAAGGTAAAATATGGAAGCTAGACGAGAAGATAAGTACAATCCAACAAACAGTAGTAAAGACAGAACATAAAATGAAAGCAGTGGAGGCAAAGTCGAACAAAAGATAAGAAAGTAGAATCAATAGAACAATAAATTAATGGGTAGAGAACAAGAAATTAGAAAGCAATTGCATTTTGGAGTGGAAAAGGCTGATTTTTCCTCAGCTTTCAGAATGTAACAGGAAGAAAAGGGAAGGACTTGACCAAATTAATGGCAGATCTCACAGCAGAAGTGTTACAAAAGTGGCCAGAGATTGGAAGGGAAATTGACAGAGGTATATAGAATATATACAACTATATCAGGACACTTTAGACTTCCAAGAGAGGTTCATATATGATTCTCAAAGAAATAACTGAAGATGAGATATACAAAGTGACAAGAGACGAACTGCTGATATTCAAGGGAACAGAAATTTTAACGTTGAAACAAATTCCAAGAGAATAAGGGAACATAGAAAGAAAATAAGATTCCTGGCCACCCAACTGAAATAAGAATAACATCCTGTTCAAATGGATCTCCAGAGGGAATGTTAATATCAGGCAGGATAAAAAGTTTAAATAAACAGTAAGAAAAAGGCGAGGGGATTCTTTGACTGTATGTGGTATCAGGAGAAGACCAGAACAGCAAAGAGGAAATGGAAAGTAGGAGCAGAGAAGATCGAGTGGAGGAAAGAAGAAACAGAACAGAGGAAAGAGAGCAGGAAGAAGTGGAAAGAGAAAGGCATAAGAACGAGACACAAATGAGAGCAAATAAGCTTCAACAAAGAACAACTACAGAGTAAGATGGCAAAGAGAAATCAAATTGATTTCCATTAACATCACTGGTTTAAATTCACAAATTAAGAGGAAAAAAAGACAACTAAACTACAGAAATTAATCTTAGATATTATATGCCTTCAGAAACCATTCCAGAAACATCAAGTAAACTGTTAGAAGACACCAAAGTTTAGGAGATTTATACGTATCTCTTGCCCATCAAAAAAGAGGGGGATAGCAATATATATTAGGAACATTTACAAGCAAAACAGGTATATGCAGACAAGGAGGGTATGATTTTTGATGTTAAAGTTTTATAAAATTATAAGAAAATGTTATTGGACAGTGATATATGCGCCGAAGAAGAAACAAGAAAAAAATTATCAAACTATACAGGAAAATTAGTAGAACAGGAATATGAGAACATATGCCTGCTAGTGATTTCAATGCAGTAGCAAATTTAGGAAAAGACTACAATAACAAAAATCTAGGGAAAAAAAGGAAAAGGAAACAATTACCAAAAGTGTTTTTATCAAATGGTAGAAGAATTAGGATTAAAATATATAATGGAGAGAAAGAAATCCAACAAAAATAGTATACTTACTTTCAGCACCACACGCATCATGGTCAATTATTGATATGTATGAACAAATGGGAAATAGAACGTAATATAAAAGAAATAGAATTGAATCTAACACATGGGCGGACCATAATCCCATTAAAATATTTGGAAAGGATTGAAAAAAAAAAAACAGAAGATGAATGCTAAACAAGGAGATCCTAAAGAAAAAGAATGTGTCAAGATGATGGAAAAGAATTGGAGTTCTTTTCTGAAGGAAAACAAAAAACAACAAACATCAATGCCAAACCTATGGGACACGACTAAGCAATATATTAGGGGCCTAGCAATTTCATATAATACACGTAGATATAAGGAAAAAAAAGGAGAACAATCTAAAACTACTGGATACTCTTAAGGAGTTAGAAAAACACTAGAAAAACACACAATAATAAGACACGAATAACGGAGAGGATAATGATTAGAATATAACTGAATATGTTAGCACAAGATGAATGGTTATGGCCATGAAAAAGATAAAAAGAATTATTTCGAACATGCAAATAAGTGAGAAGATGGCTAGCCTATAGACTTAAGTGTAAGAAAATAAAAAAGAGCAACCCAACAATTGAAGGATGCTGATGGTATACTACATAAACTGAAAGAAAAACCATATTGTTAAAAGTTTCTTTGAGGAACTATATAGTAGGGAAGACCAGAGGGAAGTACAGAGGAAATATCCAACATTACTTAGAAGAAAGGGGGCTACCTGGTGATCCCAGAAGAGGATAAAGAAGAGATAAATAGGGAAATAACACTAAGAGAACTGCAAGAGGCAATCCTGAAACAGAAAAGCAGTAAGACACCGGGACCAGATGGTCTCCTTGCAGAACTGTAATAAATGCTCCAAGGAAATTGGAATGCAATTATTAGAACTCTATAATGAGGAACTGACGACAGCAAAATTACCTAGGTCATGGGGGGTGGACACATAACATTGTTCCAAAAAGATTCGGGGCATCAATTAATTCAAAATTACAGGCCCATATCTTTATTATGTTGATTATATTTTATAATATATGTCCATAATGGCAGAAAGATTTGAAAAAAACCTTAATTAGATCATTCATAGTGACAAAATGGATTTTTTTCTGAATAGACAAATTAAAAGAATACTAGAATGGTATTGAATGTAATAAAATATTATGAAGCAAACCCAGGAAAAAATTGGCAATGGTCTTCCTTTGATGCAAAAAGGCATTTGACAATGTTAATTGGCAGTTCATAATACAACAATAAAAAACATGCATTTTGGCAATAAATTTATAAATTGATTTCGACAATTTATACGCCACAGACGGCCAGTGTAATAATGAATGGTGACAGAGAAGAAACATTTAAGATCAACAAGGGAGTAAGGCAGGAATGCCTACTGTCACCCCTTCTCTTTATTTTACCTTTAAAAACTTACTGGAAACGTTAGAAAAAAATGTAGAAATCAAAGGGACTTTAAATTAAAAAGGAGCATTATAAGGTACAGGCATTGCTGATGATATAGTATTTTTTCTGGAAGATCCAGAGGATACAGGAGTAAAATTATAAAGGAAATAGAGGATTTGGCCAGGTGCAGGCCTTAAGGTTATATAAAAAAAACAAAATTATTGACTAAAAATTTAAGAGGATAAGCAAAAAAAAAAAAAAGAATTAGAAGGAAAATTGGGAATGCAAAGTGTGAAAAAGGTAAAATATTTAGGCATCTGGTTAAATAACACCAATTATCTCCTGTTTGCAACACAGACCTTTCAGCAATTCCAAGATTCCAAAACCATTTGCACTCTGATTCAGATGACCCTGAGGGCAAAGATAAAAGGTAACACCAAGTAGCCTCAACAGCTCTCAGAGAGAATGCTAACAATCAGATGACTGCACAGGAATTTTAAACCCTTCCACACACAGAGACAGTCCACTGGTGGGATCCAAAGATTTTTTTACTCCCGGTTCTGTGGGCGGAGCTTCGTGGGCATGGCAGGGGAAGGATACTTTAAAATCTCCAGTCAGAGATGGTATTTGCCATTTCTCTGAACTACTTGAAATTTCCACTACTGGTTCTCCAAACTGGTCAGAACCTGCTGAATACCACCTTTGATCCAGTCAGAACTAAAGAAGATTCTTGGATGCGAAGTGAAACCTCCTCATTAAGGAAAAAACATTGTCAACCTTGACCTGGATGACTGCGACTCTCCATAGGCAACAAGAGACAGGACTTATTAAGTATGTTTAAAATAAAAGGAAAACAATACTAGCTGTTCAGTTTTATATATAAAATTTCCTTTCTCACCCCGTGTTCCTCAAACACAGGTCCTCTAAAAGAGTGTGGATGTTTGAGGAAGTTGTGCAGTATCTTAGCTGTCCAGCTGACTCATACACGCATGTATCACTGTGGTTCAGTGAGTTTATTAATATTCCCCAGAAATTCCCTTCCCCCCAAAACACAAAACTGTCCCAATTAAGTCTAGCCACAAGCAGAACAATGCTAGTCCACAAAGCCAAAGAGTCCACAAGGCACTTGAAAGTTTCCCAAAGAAGATAAACCAACCAGGCAAAATTAAATCCACAGTGCAAGTGGGTTCACGAGTCAAGTAAAGTCCAGAGTTTCCAAGGCACAATCTAAGTCAAGACACAGTGTCAATCCAAAGCGAGGTTGAAATCACACACACACACACACACACACACACACACACACACACACACACACACACACACAATTTGCAGGTCTCCGTGAAGCAACAGCCACTAACCACTCCTCAGTCAGTTGATAGTACTCTGACCCAGCAGTTAAAGGAAGCCCTGAAAGAAGATGTATGGTTCAAGGACTAAAAAGATGAGTTAATGATGAGGGAGGATCTGATGTGGAATGTTCCAGCTAGCCAGAGGATCCAGATCCTATAAAGAAGCCATGATGTAAAGCAACCAGGCCACTTCAAGTTTGTAAAGACCCTTCACCTGGCTAAGACAGTTCTAGTGGTCCAAGATGAAGAAAGACATAGAAAACTGTTACCAGCTGCCCAATGTGCATATCCATGAAACAGTTGTGGGCCAACCCCAGCAGACCATGGGAAGAAATCGCCATGGTTATAGTAGAATTGTTTGAGAGTAATTAGAGTACCATGATTTGGACAATGTTGACCTGTTTTCAAAGCAAGCACGCTTAATTGCGTGTCTGAAGGTTCCTTCTGCCAGAGTCTGGCCAAGATGTTTGTGCAGCACATTTACTGGCAGCATGGAGTCCTAAGGCACATCGCTGCTGACGTGCCAAACACATAGGAACACACACACACACACACACACACACACATTCTTCTGACTGATGAGCAGGATTGTAACTTCAGACTGATAGAAACTGTCAGGAAATACTACTTACTTTGACTAGGTTAAAATCTTCAAGATAAAATCAATTGCATCCTAGAGTACTGAATAAAGCAACTGACAATTTCACTAATATTTATTTATGTCATGTTAAGATACTGTAAATCAAGAAGCAACAACTAGAGGAGAGCAAAAAAAAAAAAACAAGATCAAGAAAACTTGACATAAATACTTGGAAAGTCATTAATCAGTCTGTAAGCATCTCGAGGAAAATGTGGTAATAACTAGATTGGCTTTGTCAAGAACATAATATATACTTCCTTGAATAAGCTTTTTTCTTCCACATTTAAAAGTATAATTAGAAACTTTAAAAAGGCTTTAAAAAGAAAACAGGGAATATTCTCCTCACTTTTTTCTGACATTGCTATGTCATTAAGCTTAAGCTGCACAACCATAATCATAATGGGAATCAGCCCAATTATTCCTTCTGATTAAAATGAGGCTCACTATTAATTACCAATCCTCCTGAAAGTGCCTTCATTATCACATAAATGGAAAATAAATTTATGGAGCAACATTTTTTTTAGATTTTCCAATTATTAACATATTGGTACATGAAAAAACCCTACTTGATTATACCTACATTTGTTTCAATGTTGTGAAACACAATGTTGTGTGTATGTTTGCCTAGAAATTCACATATGAGCATGTGCACACACACACACACAATATAAAGGAAATACTTCAAGAATCATATATAGAAATGAATATATAAATAGAAAAGCTTGCACAAGAGTTAGCCATAAAAGCAAGCAAGTTTTCCTGCAGAATATTTCTTTTTGATTTTATTTATATATAATTTATATGAAACAAATTTTTGAAAAGTTGTAAAGCACTTTAGCAGTAATTGCAAGTACATTTATATTTCTCTCTCTCTAAGATTACAAAAGAATTTCCTTTTTTTCTAATCTATCCTTTCTAATAATCAAACCCATAAATCACACATTCATTTTTTTTTCCAGCAAAGACCCATAAGGGCTTTTCTAATAAATAAACCTTTTCTCTAATCAGACAAGTCAGTTTTGTCATCTCTGCTAATTCTGTCATCTTCACCAACCATTTCTCCATGGTGAACAATTAAAAATCTTCCATTTTCTGTCCATATAATCTTGCAGAGGTTAAAAATATACAACAATCTTTCACAACTCTTTTATAATTGTCTATCAATTAGTCCCAAGCAAGGAAAAATGGTTTGAACTGAATATTAATCTTTAAAATTGTTTATATAACATTCTTTGAAGCCCCAAATTTTTCAATTTTATAAGTGCATCAAGCATTATAAGATGATCCTTCCTGTTTGTCACTTGAGACTTTCAAGAAGAGATTGGGCTGACATCTGTCAGAAATAGTGTAGGGTCCCCCGCTTGGGCAGGAGGTTGGACTAGATGACCTACAAGACCCCTTCCAACTCTGATTATCTGTTAAATTATCTGTTAAATCGGTTTTCCACATAGCTTTTTCAGTGATTTCATTCTAGATAATTTCTCTGGAGTGATGTGTTGATGGCAAACCACTTTATAAAAATTATCTTTTAAGTTATAACATAATGTAGATTTCAGTCCTTTTAACCTCCCACAATAAATAAACTGTTGCATCAGTTTATTGCATCCAAAGTACTTAGCCCATTTTGTCACACATCCTTTCATTTTTTTCTTGTTTCAAATTTAATCAAATGTTTATATATTTTAGCATCAATAATTTGTACTTAATTCAATTAAAGATTCTGTCTTATGCTGTTGAATTCCAAAGGTCCCATTATCTTCAATCTTCCTCTTCACCATGCACATGAAAACTATGGAAAGCTAAATACATCTGCAATCAATTCTTCCTTTGATTTCTTATCTTATATTCCCCGTGTCTTTTTCTAATAGCTGTCTACATGTTAATGATCTATGTTTGTTGCTGTTTCTTTTCTATAAAATTTTCACACAGAATCTTGATTTATATGTATTCAGTATTTTCAGTATGAAACTTTTTTGTCAAATAAAAAAATAAAAACATTTTTGACAAAACATTTTTGACAAAAAATAAAAATCTCAAACTCTCTGAAATCTTTTATTGTGAAGGAAGGCAATGAAAATTATCATCCCTCCCTGGGATGGGAACTCACTTCCAAGTGAAACAATGCTACTGATATTGTGAAAAATCTATTCTGAATTAAAATCTACAAAGTCTAGATTATGAACTTTTCAAAATTCTTTAGTGGGAACTGAAGGATATATAAAAGAGACTAACATTAGGACAGTTTAGAGAGTACATATTGATTTTACTCTCAATGTTTTCAGAAATAACACCATTCAGTTTTGACAAACTTCTTCCAAAATAAATGAGGAATGGTGATTGTGGCCTAAATTATATACTAAATATTGGCACATTATTCAGGAAAAATTGTACGTGGCAAGGAATTTTGTATTTTGTGAGTAAAGTATCTTTTTAATGTCAAAAATTAATACATCAAATTAATTTATATGAGATGTCATTTAAAATAAAGTATAGGGTGGAAGATTACATTTTCTTTGATCTTTAATATATTTTGTATCTTTAATAGATTTTTCTATTAATTTTTCAATTTTTTCTTTTTTAAAAGATCACTTTAACTTTTTTTCTTCCAGTTTTCATGCACCATTGATCAATTTTACTACAAGGGCCTTAAAGTCTTCCCAAATCATCAATAACTCATTTTCTAAATAAAAAATAATGCAAGTTGATGGAGGATTTTGGGCTGAATATTATCTTTGCAATGCTCATGTATATAAAGCAATCTAAAATAGAATATTAGAACTCGAAGTACAGTAGCTGATTTATTTGGACTTTTGTGTTATTGAACAATACACTTAAAAGGCTTGTTGATTTTGAACAATGGAGCTCTAGTAGACTTCATGAGACTCAAGACTTTAGAAAAAACGGTGTGAATTACTCACGGTGCTCTTCCTCAATTTTTTTTTAAAAATGAAAACATCCTCTTTTTCAAAATCCATAAGTTCATGGAAAGCTGCTAAGTTTTTATATTCGTGCATACACAAGACTGGTGTTGAGGATAATACTCTATGATGACAGATTAGTATTAAGTGATCCTGTTGCTGTGATAATAGCCATATCATCTTACATCAGCAAAATCTCTCCTGAGAACTCTGCCTGATACCAAAGTTCAGTATCAAGGGTCCTATTGCTGCGGGTAGTAAAGATTATGTAGAACTACTATCTGAATTTATGAATATATAAAATAATCTATGCACATTATGAAAATATTGATTATAATTTTTCACTGAAGATGTAATAATAAAAATGTTTGCTAAATATATCATACAATATATGGAACAACAATTATGAAGATGCTTTTTACATGTGCAACAAGAAAAGTTGCAGTTTGTTTTATCAGAAAAATCTTTTGATATTCATAATGACTTCAGTAAAACCCATCAATATTTCTCTATCCATCTGATGTTTGATAATTAAGTTCTTATCTATAAATATTATTGATAATAAGTAGGAAGGCTTATTTTTATGACTGCATAATATTTTTAAAAAATGATCCTCTGCTTATATCCCAATAAATCAGCAAGGACCTGCTGAATTACTTCTAAATCCTAGCTTGCTTCCTGAATGTTTCAGCCCACTTTGCTTTACGTAACAGAACTTGCATATTTTTCTCATCTTCTTTTTCCTCTTATTCCAGGACAGTCACTTTGTCATTCACATTTAGCCCAATCATTAATTTGTGTGGGTTGGATCAAAAGTATTCAACTACTTCTATTCTCAAATAGAGATATTTCAATATACCGAAAGGTGTACTGTTCTAATTTCTGCCTCCTGAGAGCATACAGTGGGAAATTGTAGCTGGAAGGCTGAAAGACATTTCCAATAAAATGAATATATCACAGAAGCTAGCCAAACGTCTAATGGCTATCCTGGTCTTTAACAAAAATGAAAAATCAACGTTTTCCAGGCTTAACCCTACAATAATAGAAATAGAGTAGCCAAAGAGCTCTTGGTTTATTCAATGCTATATATTATAAGCAGATCTGTTAGGATAAAACTTTTGCAGCAAGAAGTAGTATCTTTATATTTTCCAGATGATTTTCCTTTGTTTCTGTGAATATGTCTTTCGCTGAGTCCAAATGAAACTTTTAATATTATATCATTGGTTCAGTAACTCCCTTGCTCCCTTTGAGCATTCTACCCAACTGAACTTAAGGCCCTGTAACACTGCCCAACGGATGCAAAACGTTAGTAAAAAGGACACAGTGGATGAGAAAAATGTTCCATCCGTTGTTATCTGCTCTCAAAAGGGGCAAAAATTTGCATAAATTGCCATAACCAGAGCGATAGCACAGGAAAGGACGGACGCCGGGACGGGCGGCAGGGGATGGAAAGCGGATGCGGAACGGAAGACCAGCGGATGGAAGCGGATGAAGATCCGACGGATCGCGACATCCGCAAGCTTCGATGGGACCATCAGCAAAAGCAGACGCGGAACGATGAAGCGGATGCAGATTAGCGGAACGCAGGACATCCGCGGATTGAAGCGGATGCACACGGATGCACAGCGATCAGAAGCAGAAAGCCCTTGCAGGCACTCAGTCTCAGCAGGATTCGGAAGCCCTAATGAGCGATGCTGAGCGTTAATTGGCATGCGTGGGGGATACATTGCGTAGCCCCGCGATATAAAGGAAGCAACTCGGAAAACTAGGTCCCACCATTCGGAGAGAAAGACCTGCACATGCTGACGCATGCTGACTGCCTTGCCTGCCCGCCATGCATGCCTGCCCTGCAAGTCTTGCTGCCACGCCTGCCTCCCAGCCTCCTGGAACAGCCTCCCATGCCAGCCTTGCTGTTACTGCCTGCCTATGACCAGCCTTATGCCAGCCTGCCTTCCCAGCCTCCCTAGCAGCCAGCACTTAGGTTCAATGCTCTGCTCTGCAAGCCTTGTGCCTGCCGTGCCTGCCTGCCCAGCCTTTGGTGCCTGGCTGCCTGCCAGCCTTCCTCCAGCCTTGTGGCCTGGCTCCTGACCAGCCTTGGTGGCAGCCTCTGCCGCGCCTTGGTGCGCCAAGCGCTACCCTGCCAGCCTCCCTGGCCAGCCAGCAATCCCACAAACCAATGGGGAAAGAAGAAGAAAGCCTCAGCAACCTGCCGCCGCATCCCTGGCACGAGGGACAGGGCCACCCTCCCGCCCCCTGCTCCTCCTGCTTCTGCTGGGGCTTCTGCTGTCCTTCTGGAGGCAGTCTGATGCTGCTGGCTTCTGGCATGGTGTTCTGCTTCTGCGGCTTCCTCTGAGGCGCTCCTTGCGTTTAGGTGGGTGCTTTCTGCGGGTGCATACCCTGTGAAGCTGCTCCTGCCGTCCTGCTGTTCTGCTCGACTCCTGGACTTTGTCTCCTGCTCGTGCTCCTGGTATTGCTCGTCCTGCGTCGTCCTGCTTGTGCCCGGCCGTCCTCATGCTCCTGGTCTTCGCTGGCGTGCTGGTGCTTACTCCTTGCTGCTGCTGATTCCCTGTCCTGCTGCTTCGCTGCTGCTGCTGTTATGGAATTATGATCTGCTGCTGCTCTGCCTGCTGCTGCTTGATTCTGCTGGTGCTGCTGTGGTGGTGGAGGAGCAGCCCG
>BHFT01035246.1:0-10571 GCA_004320025.1 Laticauda laticaudata | reverse complement strand
GGGGGGGGGCGTGCTTTGGGAATGACATTTTTCTGCGGACCACCAAAATTTTCTCGGGGACCACTTGCTCCAGACTACTCAAATTTTCCACTACCGGTTCTTCAGGCGTGGTCAGAACCTGCTGGATACCACCAGCAGGCTTAATGATTAGATCACACTGGCTCTTAGAACTAGATCTTAATTTGTTTGGCCTGAAGTACATAAATGGCTTGAAAAGTATTCCTGTCATACGGTGCCCAACGCTACAGCCTTTGCAATTCGATCCTTGATCTGTCTTCAAGTGAAAATCAGCAACAAATCTCCCTCAATCTGTGCAAATGGGAGAGTTTTCCCCACAAGAGGAGGCAGGATTTAAAAAAAAGAAAAGAAAAGATTGTGCTCTTAATGGTTGTGTCTCTCCCCAGCCTTGTGAATATGGCACATTAATAAAGCTTTCTGGCTGACCTGAGCTAGCATGATTGCAATTCCAGGACTGGGGGGAAGGGAAGAAAGGCAGAAAGGGGTTGGCTAACAACAACTGCTTTGGCAAAATGTGTGAGAGAAAATCAGCTTTGCTCAGCCAACAAGTGTCTTTTGAAGAGGACCATCGTGAAAGCCTATGTGGAGCATCTCTTGGAAATCATGTGCAAATTGGAGAGTGGAAAAAGCAGACACTCACAATGGCTTAGAAGGCAGGGAGGGCTCTGCCTCCCTGTTTCACTGCCTGGCATTGTAAGGTGGCAAACACCAAAGTCAGTCACCATGGCAACAAAACCATGGTCTGCACCAAGCTTTCATTCCTTTTCTAAGGAAGCAGCAATTACAGTCTTCAGGTAACAGCTAGGAGGGCCTCATTAAAACAAGCTGTTTTGTTTAGCTCGGAGGGCAGTGCAACGAAGAGATGCTCCAAGCCACAGGCAGGATTCCTGTTTCCACTTGAGAGTGAAAAATAAAGTCTCAACATTCCACGGAAAATAAAAATGAAACGAGACTCCATTGAATCGTTGAATTGGGAAGGCCTTTAGGCCACTGAGTCCAACCATCTTTTCTGCTCAAATTGATCCCAATTAAAGGACACCATTTTTCATTAAGGCTCCTTTTGCTATCATTCAATTGCTTAATTCTATTGTTGTTGTTTTTTTTTTAAAAAAAACTTTTNTGGAATACATGTTGGAACGTATTTTGTGTTGCAACAACTACAGAAGTATCCAGCCAGTAGATGGCAGTGTTTCTAAGTTTGCAGGTATGGTTGTACTCTATGGTCTTTTTTGTTATTTATTTATTGATTTATTTATTTATTTATTTTGCCAAACTCTTACAATATAATAGAAATAAGAATAAACATAAGTTTCAATACATGAAATAGGAATAAATAATTTGGCACAATAGGACAGGGACGGTAGGCATGATTGTGCACTTAACAACTGTTTTGGTTCTGAGAAGAGTTTCCTCTTATGCTTAAATAATTAAGCAGCAAGGCCCATGGTGGCCATATACTTTATTTTGATCTGTAGGGCTATATAAACAGAATTTCAAACACAATTTACCTTGAATCACTTATTTTATGAATTACACTTTGAATGGATGAAATAATCCAGAGTCCAGGACTCCGTGGGGTATGGTGACAATGATTAGCTTTTTTGATTAGCCTATAGGCCACATCAAAATACAAAGTTCAAACACATATTACCAATAAAATCCTATAAAAACAATTTAAAGTAAAAATAGGGTAAAATACAATAATTATGGGATAAAATGAGCTTAAATGGACTCTGGTGGATGGTTGAGGACAGGAAGGTATGGAGGACATGTTGGAGGAACATTGTCGCATGGGGTCACAATGGGGTCGGACCATTGACTTCACAACAAACAAAAACAGTAGAAAAAATACCAATAATTTAAGAGTCTGAGAAGCACGAGAAGAGCACTCTGAGAAGCACAGAGCCGAAGAAACAAGGCCTGAAGATGCGATGAAAGAGACTTCATCGGAAACGTTGCCTAGTACTTCCAATTCTACGCGGGAGAAAACCGAGATAACCAGAGTCCACATACAAATCTTCGCGAAACCTCAGAAAACATATGTATATATATGTGTATTGATATGTATATATATATATTATATATGTATAATTGTATGTATATATATATGGATCTTTGGTTTAATTCGCGGTTTCGTCCGCGCGTAAATGGAGAACGCGGGTGAGACGCGGGAGAAAAACTCCGAATAACCAAAGATTCCATTACAAATACTCGCGAAAAACCTCAGAAAACAAAATATATATATATATAATATATTAATATATATATATATAATATAGTTATATATAGTATATATATATATACTATATATATATATATATATATAAACACACACACACAATATACAGTATATATACAATTCTCTATATATACATCCACACACCCACATATTTATATATAAAAAATTTGATTTGGATGGGTTTTGTTTCCAGACAAAATAAACGTCTGACTAGTTATCTTCCCAGCAGAAAAAAGAAAAGAAAAGAGGAGAGACGGGCCATTGTATTCTGAGCTCCGATATATCGTGACTTTGCTTGAAACTTTTATGAAAAACAAAGGAGAGAGACATTTCTATTTTTGGGGAACCTGGCGAAGCATCCTTGGCATAAATGTAGCTTTAGCTAGAGACTTTTATTCCCCCCAAAAAATGGTTTCTTTATCTTTTTCGGTCTCTTTTAATTGCAACTATTATACAGTATTTTCTGTAGTCTCCATATTGCTGCTTTTAGAAAATACATTCTGCATAAGCACGAAATATTTTCTAGTCAGTTCAGTTTTTATCTGTACTATATCAGGCTGAATCTAATTCCAGGTATGATGTGTCATTCATTTCTAAAAATAATGTTTGATGTTACAATTTTATATAAATAGTTAATTGTAAATTCAAATGCTGTCACTTTTAAATGAATTATAATTTTTTCCCCGTTCTACAGATAGATCTTGATTTATGACCAATTGCTTAGCAACCATGCATTGTTAAAACAAAGCCTCCCCCAATAGTGGTAGGATTCAATTTTTTTTACTACCGGTTCTGTGGGCATGGCTTGGTGGGTGTGGCAGGGGAAGGATATTGTAAAATCTCCAGTCAGAGGTGGCATTTGCCAATTCTCTGAACTACTCAAAATTTCTGCTATCAGTTCCCCAGAACTGGTCAGAACCTGCTGAATACCACCTCTGCCCTCAAATATATTTATAACCCAGATTTGAAGTGCCAATGACTCTCTACCCTCTGAGGTCATATGACTACATTTTGAGTGCTTGGCAGCTGGTTTGTGATGGCCCCAATTTACAACTTTTTTTTGCTAGAAACTAGCATTTACTTCCAGTTTGGGACCAAAAATGCCCAGTGCAATACAATGGGTTCACTTCATGATCACTGCAAAAAAATAAAATAAAATATCAGATTGGTCATGTGATGACCAGCATAACTTACAACCACAAATTCCAGTCTCAATTATAGTCATAAGTAGATGGTTGCCCTCTTCACTCCCTGGAAGACTTAGCCAGGCCCCGCTGCCAAAGCAGAATCAAGGACATTATAGAAGACCCCTCACACCCTGGCAATTATCTTTTTGACTTGCTGCTGTCTGGACGGCGTTTTAGGTCAATAAAATCCCACGCCACTAGACTAACAAATAGTTTCTTTCCCTTGGCCATCCGAACTGCAAATAAACACAAAGTCACTACCTCATTAAGATGTGAAAAGAAGGGAAATCTCATTACCCCATTCAGATGTATAATAACATATTACAGTACAATCCATCTCTTGTGTATTATACTCGGCTAAGCTTTACAGTCAGTGTTGGATGTATATTTTGTGTATATTTGTAGATATTGTACTCTCAAATTGCAAATGGAGAAGTAGGTACTCTATCTTTCTTATCTTCATTTTTAAGTGCTTTGGTTTTATTGTATTGCAAACAGTTGATGGGGTGCTTCCACAGTTTCACTGTACTTGTACAATGACAATAAAGTTCTTCTAATTCTAATTCTAGAGGACTACCTGCATTTAGGATAATTCTGGGTACATTTCCTTTGATTTTGTGGGCAAGTGATCTCTTCTGATTGGATATTTCTGTTCAGAATGCTTGGTGTACTCACATTTATTTAATATATTTGTTTATTTGCCTTTTGCAAGCTTATGTTTTGTCACATTATTTTTTTATTCTGACTTTTCACATTTCATTCCTCTTTTTTCCCTTCTCTTTTAGTTCCACTAATGATTCCATTAAACGAGAGCTTTTAAATATATGAATGGAGTAACAGCAGTGTGCACTCACATATCTATATCCATTTTTCACAAGAAGTTTCAATAAATGATGACCAAATTTCATTACGGTAGTCCAAATCTAATTTACCTCTTCAGGGAAGTCATTCATAAGTTGCAAGTAACAATAGATCTTCAGTCCATTGGTTAATTGAGGCCCTCAGTTCATTTTTCTTACATTGAAAAATGCACTTCCAAAAACAGATTACTCATTCTTTTTCAGTACAAATGCAGTGGGGTGCAATAAGCTTGAAATAATATATTTTGGTTGAATAATCTATAGTTTAAGATCTGTTGACATTTTTGATACACGTTACACAATTTTGCATTATTACACAAAATGGCAACTTCCTATTTCCTTTTTTATTTGTTTTTTAATATTACCCATATATTCATAAACGGTAAATGTGAGGTTTTTACTGGGATAGGATAAAAGCTGGATATATATCCATTTTATCACATGGCTATATCAGGTGCATTTTATTTTATTTTTTATTTTTTTTCAAATAGTTTTTATTATTTTCCACCAGTACAAATCATACTTACATTTTCAACAGCGTTTGCATCACCATTCAGTATTGTCTTATATTTCCATCATCTATTCGTACATATCACTAATAATTATTATCTTTACTTATACTTACTATTAATACCTAGTTTTATCCATTTCACCTATCTACATATTGATGTACCACTCTCTTGACATTTCTCCTTTTCAGGTGCATTTAATGGGAATGAGCAGTTTCTTTCTTTTTGTTGCATTATAGCACTAGAAAAAGCATTTGGACTTATATACTGCATCACAGTATTTTACAGCCCTCTCTGAATGGTTTACAGCAGGGGTCCCCAACCACCTGTCCCCGGACTGATACCGGTCCGTGGATCATTTTGTACCATGCCACAAAGCTTGGGTGCCGCCATCTTGTTTCAACGGCGCTTCCGGATTTTCGGTTGCTTCCGGGTTTTCCGTTGGAAAGCGGCGTTTGGGTGCTGAAGGAATCCTTGTGCCTTAGTTTTGTCGAAGGGGGGGGAGGCTTCGAATGAAGAGCTGTCCCGATGACGGTGGAGTCTCGCGTTACTCAGGTACCAGTCCATGGAAGAATGAATAATCGTGAAACCGGTCCCTGGTACAAAAAAAGTTGGGGACCACTGGTTTACAGAATCAGCATATTGCCTCCAACAATCTGGATCCTCATTTTGCTGACTTCAGAAGGATGAAAAGCTGAGTCAACCTTAAGCCAGTAAGAATCAAATTGCTGGCAGTCAATAGAATTAACCTGCAATACTAACCAATGGTGGGATTCAGCAGGTTTGCACTGGTTTGGGAGAACTAGTAGTTAACTTTTTGTGCAGTTTGGCAAACTGGCTGAATAGCGTGCCTCGCTATGCCTGACCCTGCCTTGCCCCTCCCCTCCCAGCCACTCCTCCCCTTGCTACTCGGCCACTTGCCTGGCCACTGAAGGTTACAAGGAGCGGCTAGGAAGGGAGGGGTGAGGCGGGGACAGGCTGGGTGGGGCAAGGAGAGGCACTCCTCGATGTGAGTGATGTCGAGTTGGTACACCCACCCAGTCCCATGACCATCCAGCCACACTTATCCAGCTGGTCATTAGGGCAGAGAATAGGTTGCTAAATTATTTGAATCCCACCACTGCTTCTGATCACTGTGCCACCACAGCTATTATAGTATCTTCCAGCCCTGATTTATTATTCAGTTAATGCATTGGGTGGCTAGAATAACTCTGGCCTGAAGTATTAGAAATCCTGCTTAACTGTTGGTAAAGAATCATACATGTCCAATGGCCAGCCACCTGCCTGCATACCTTCTTAGCTGAGAAGAGTTCTATCCAGGGAAAGGGTGATAGCTTCACAGGTGTCAAGCAGTTGTGTGGCCCTGTCAGGTAATAGCAATAGCACTTAGACTTGGACTTTACAGTGCTTTAGAGCACTCTGTAGTGGTGGGATTCAAATCTTTTTATACCCAGTTCTGTGGGTGTGGCTTGGTGGGCATATGGCTTGATGGGCATGGCAGGGGAAGGACACTGCAAAATATCAATTCCTATTTCACTCCAGGGGAAGGTTACTGCAAAATCCCATTCCCTCCCCACCCCACTAACCTGCTTTTCAGCTTCATTCTCCTGTGCCGGGCAACAAAGGAAGATCCAGCCAATCAGCTGCGACTCAATGGGAGGCAGAGAATAGATGGAGGAAGAGCCAGTCAAGGGTGGTATTTGCCGATTCTCTGAACTACTCAAAATTTCCGCTACTAGCTCTCCAGAACTGGTCAGAACCTGCTGAATACCAGCTCTGGCTCTCTTTAAGTGGTTTACAGAGTCAGCAGATTGCCCCCAACAGCATTCTAACCATGGCCCCATCACTGCTCATTGCCTAAGAAATAGTGTCAATCCAAGCTTCATGAGCTGACAACCTGACATTAGCAATGGGGGGAGGGAAATATTGGAATGTAAGGGGAGGATGGAAGCCCATCTGAGCTGACCAAATTGTGAGAAGCTTTCTTTGCTAGATCAACATCCTCCAACCTTTTGGGCACCAGGGACTGGTTCCATAAAGAAAGGTTTTTCCATGGACTGGAGGGGCGTGGTTTTACGTGCTGCTTGCATTGCACAGATAGGGCTTCACTTGTTTGTGTGTCCTGGTTGCTGGCATGCCACAGACTAGTGTCAGTCCACGGACCAACGGGTTTGGGGCCCCCTGTGTTAGATGACTGAGCGGGACGGTTGAAAAATATTCCTATTCTTCTCTTGTGGAGACTTTTCTTACTATGAAAGCCTCAAGTGATATAAATCAGAGGGCTCTGTAGGATGCTAGTTAAATACAAGTTTGAAGGATTAACTAAGGATATCCATGGGATGTGTGCATCCCAAACTTCAAGATGGTAGATACAACTGCATGATTGAAGTCTGTCAGAATATTCATGAACCGGCAAAGATATGGTAACAAGGTCAGCCAATGAGAGCTGAATTAGAAACTGAAAGTCTGGGTGTGGCCCTGCAAATTCTGAGTGCTGTGCTGAGAACTGAAACTTATCTGCTCTGACACTGAAGCCAAAAACATTCTGCTTGTGTTTTGCTTGTAACCTTGCTTTCCATGTTGGAAGAATCTACTACTGGTATTGTACATTTTACTTAATATGTTATTATGTATATAAAGAAGTTAATGAATCCTGCTGAATCAGTCATTTGTGTGTGTTTTCTGGATTTGAATTTATGCTGCAAAATCTAACAAAGTCCCACTCTTTTTGGCATACGGCAACATACGTGTCATCTGTTAAAAAAAACAGGTTTGGTTGCAGCTACTCTATTGAGTTTGTTAATTTTACCCGGGAGACGCTCATGCTCTCATTTACAGTACTGCAATACCCTGAAGTTCCTTTCCTGCATGTCACTGTTTAAGCTTGTTGGCTTACATTCAACTGTTCAGCTGTAGCCAACCAAAAGTGGAATATTCTGTATGTAGCTCTTTGCTCTTTTCAATTCCTTTGTGTTTTTAAGAAGCAGATAGTGAAATCCATCCAAAATAAGGAGAAAATGAAACGACATCTGCTCTTTGTCAGCCTTGGAAGCCATATTTTACTTAGAAGCTTCGAGGCTGCCACATTTAGTGCCTGGGAATTTAGGATGGGGGATTTCATAGAGAGGTGGAAGATTAGACTCAACAACATTCTTTCTCAGAGTCAAGGACATGTTGCCCTGAACCTGGAGAGGAGTGTCTGGAGGGATGTCTCCAGTTGGGACGGCGTTTGATTGGATCATGTGATGGACTGATGGATGCAGGGGATGGGCCTTTGATTTTCTTTTGGAAAGGGAAAACCTGGAATGCTCAGATTGGGGTTTTCCCAGATATGCCAGTATAACAGCCAGGGGTGGGATTCTACCAGTTCGCACCTATTTGCTAGAACCGGTTGTTAACATTCTAAGCAGTCTGGAGAACCGGTTGTTTTAATAAATTGCTGGCCTAATCCTGTAAGGAAGGCAGGAAAGAAACATTCTGGTGTTGCCTCTCCATTAACCCTTATCACATTCTTGACAGGATTAGACTTCCTTGCTCAGGAACGTCTCTGGAGTTTTTTCCCCCTCCTTTGCTTGTACTTTGCTTGTGTGGAGTGACCATTCAAAGTTACAATAGCACTGAAAAAAGTGACTTATGACCATTTTTCACACTTATGACTGTTGCAGCATCCCCACAGTCACAAGAGGCCAGGCGAGGAGATGCGTGCCTCAATGTGAGTGATATTGAGTTGGCCACACCCAATAACATGACCATCAAGCCATGTCCACCCAATCACATGATGACCAAGCCACGCCCATCACCTAAGCCACACCCACAGAACCAGTTGTCAAAAATTTGAATCCCACCCCTGATGACAACTCTAATAAAATGTAATGTTGAGGATACTTGTCTTGAAGTTATTTGGTTGGAGTTTGTTCGTTGGAATGCTGATACTCATGCGCCATGGTGCTTTGACTATGATCGAGAAGGGGTGATGATGGAAGCAGGAATATTCTCCAATTTGTGGCGATTCTCTTTCTTTCCTAATCAGAACAAAGTTTATGCAGCAATTTCATAACATTATTAAGTTAAACACTTGTTCCCCTCTGGTGAGAATGAGAATAAAGCTTCATTTTAAAATGCTGATGTCCAGTGCAATTATATTTAACAGCCTGATAACGGACACATGAATCTGAGGAAAGTAACTTCGCAGACAACTGCTGGGCTCTACCAACTGAGCTGTTTCTACTTAATAGTCAGGAAGAGCCTTGGAGGATCACAGGTTTTTAACATGTTTTATCAAGATTCTCAAACAATATTCACATAGCAATATCCATTTAAGCCTAAGTGTAAACACTACGCAACCAGAGGTGGTATTCAGCAGGTTCTGACCAGTTCTGGAGAACAAGTAGCAGAAATTTTGAGTAGTTTGGAGAACCGGCAAGTACCACTGCCAACTGGTCCTGCCTCCATCTATTCTCTGCCTCCCAAGTCCCAGCTGATTGGCTGGGTCTTCTTTGGTTGCCTTGCACAGGAGAATGGAGCTGGAAAGCAGGTTAGTGGGGTGGGGAAGGAATGGGGATTTTGCAGTATCCTTCCCCCAGGAGTGGGGAGGGAATGGAGATTTTACAGTATCCTTCCCTTGCCACACCCACCAAGCCATGCCCACAGAACCAGTAGTATTTTTTTTTAATCCCACCACTATATGCAACCGTGTCTCGGTGAAAACATTAAGCAGGGTCAGGCTTGCTTAAGAGTTGGATGGAAGACTGTAAGGTCTTAAAGATAGAATGAATTCCCTACCCCACCCCCACCCCAAAAACCTGGAATGGAAGACAATGACAAATCATGTCCTAATGCTGCCAAGAAAACTATATTCGAGCTCATTTTGAGGGCATCTCACAAATATTTGGAATCTTGGCTCAGAATGGGCAATTGCAATGTGGATGGAAGACTGAACTGGGTGAGATTTGAATAAACAGATGGCTTTCTCTTGAAAACGTAAGATGGGGAAAACAGGTTTCCTCCTGTTGGTTCTTGGGTTTTTTTTTAAACTATGCTAGTTAGAATGGGATTGTCATTTTACATTGACATCATCTACTTTAAAAATAACAACATTGTCTCCAATCTGAAACACAGAGGGAAAATTACTTCTGCCATTCTCCCAACCTGAAGACCATAGGGCTGATGAAATTACAAAATGTGGCATTGTTATTTGTATGAAATGGAGGAACCCAACAAGGAGTTATCACTAAAACTACCAGCTAAGACCAGTTCAACTTGCTGGCTTTTTTAAAAAATATTCTGGAGTATATTTCTAGGACAACCTTGTCAAAATTCCAATGCCAATCTTACTTGAGCTCTGTTTGTAATGTTCCTTGTGTACAAATGCAGGATATTTGCATAGAAATGAAGTTGTGTAAAATCTAAATTAGCCCTTGATGGACACAGAAAAGGATGGAAAATAGGAAGGAAGAAAGGGAGAGGGAGAGAGAGAGAGAAAGATCCCATAATGGGTGTTTTGTGGAAAGAAAAAAATCTTTTCAAATGGAGCAAAGCAAAACAGAGCATCTTGGAAGAAGATCAGAAAAGTGGAGGTCACAATTCTATGGTTAAAGTCCCCTACCTGTTTTACATCTGAACTTTATGCAGCGGGCCCAAGTCTGACAAAACTCTCCTACATCCAGGTTTGGCCACCACACTATAAAAAAGATGTTGAGACTCTAGAAATAGTACAGAGAAGAGCAACCAGGATGATTAGGGGACTGGAGACTAAAAC
>BHFT01035245.1:0-18464 GCA_004320025.1 Laticauda laticaudata | reverse complement strand
AGGCAAACACCTGGGCACAAACAGACTCCCCATGATACCTCCAGCTCAAACACACCCCAACCAGGCACCCAGATGCTAAACCTAGCTTCCTAATAAATGATAGGTGTCCATTTACTCAGAGCCAAGCTGCACTAAAAGCCTCCAATACAGGAACACAATGTTGCCAGCCAATCAAGAGAAAAAAACCACAAAACAGACAGAAGATATTAGAAACATCAATCAAGCAGAACACAGCAAGCACCAAGACCAATAAACACAGACCAAGACTCCCAGCCAATCAGGATGAAGAAAAAACCTCTCTGGCATAGCAGTAGGCTAGCCCCAAATTTAAAACTGAAACAACTGTAAAAGTCTGACTCATACTAACAACATGCAGTGATCTTAGATTTCCCTTTTTGGGATATTTTTGGTTTGTTAACGCAAAATACGTAATCTGTTTAAGTCTATACAATGGCAACATCAAAGCTGATACCACCAGAAAAACTCAAAAAAGTAGTGTAAGATTGGAAGATGTGTAGAGACCTGGCCCATAGAATCACCAAGAATTGGAGTCAATTGAATGGATAACCATTATCATCTATGCAATGGAGAATTGCAGCAACATTAAAACTCTTGCTTAAAATGGAATTTGCTGAAGCTGTCATTTTATCATATTGATAAAGCAACCCATTGTTTCTTCTCTGTTAAAAATTCAAAATCTTTCTTTTGGGTAATTTAACAAGATTAGAAGCATGGCACTGAAAATGTAATTCATTGGATCCATCACTGAATCTTTCAGCTCTTTCCAAGCACAAGTCCATGAAAACTTGGGTCAAACTCTTTCCAGCCACAAATATGTAATTTTTGCCAAATCATTTTTTCTTACTTTGTGGGTAAATACTTGCTTTTACTATGGTTAAGCTGTTTCTTCCTTTATGGATATTTGCAGATGTTGGAGTATTGCCATACATTTTTCTCTACATTGCAGAACATAACCACAGTTGAATCTGTTTTCAATGGCACATTATCTATTTGCATTCCTGCCACAAACAATATGTACCCATCTATGGAAAAGGGCTGGTTCATGCATACATATTTGTCACTTTACCGCCTGAAAGGGTATAAAAATCACAGAACAGATATGTTTTTATTCATGTCATCTTACATCATCTCACACAATCCAGTGTTTTTCCATGGGCACAAATTCACACCGTCAGCAACTGTTCATCAAATGCAAAATAATAATAAAGTTTTACAACGCAATTGTGTAACAAATAAAATCTCAGATGGGATGCTTTTCAATGGACTCATTTAGCAACTATTTATCAAATGCAGAATAATAAAGACAAGAGAAATAAGATATTATAATGTGAGTGCAAAGCAATCCATGTGATAGCAAAATGCTTATTAGATGTGATTGGGCTTTTAATATGATTAATACTTTCTGATTGTAGAAATAATCCTTTTATGCCTATCTGAGCAATTCTGTATTAATCTCAAACCTCTTAGCAGATTGACCATTGAGTCAGGAGATAAATGCTAATTGATCAATCCACTGCTTCGCTCACTATGAAGGATTTCTCATGTTATGATGTTCTTTTCCCGTGCCAGACAAATCAATTGGAAGCCATTTTCAGTGTCTGCATAGTGCTTTTTGGGGGGAGCTGGGTTCAACTTTATGCAATGCATAGGACTGGAAAGAAAAAGAACAGGCATAGATGGGTTTTTCTAGCCAGTCCCCAGAGAGATTTGAGGGTTGGGAAATGATTATGTTTGGAGAATGTAATTAATAAGCTATATCCCCTTAATAGTTTTTCTTTGGTTATGGTAGTCACATAGAAACTTTGCTATGAAAAGCACTCAAGCACCCTAAATATATGAGTCTGTCTTCATAGAATCATAGAACGTGAAGTTTGGGCAGAATTTTGGAAATCATTTAATCAATTCACAGCCTGGTGCAGAAATCCAATGTCAGTTCAACCTCTGTTTAGACATTTCCAGCAAAAGACAATTCACTACTTCCCAAGGAAGTCTCTTCCACTTTCATTGAGTTCTTGTCCCGAGCAAACTTTGACTAAAAATTTATTCTCTTGTAACTGAAATCCATTGTTTTTTCTTTGTCTTCTGGAACGATTCTGAAATATTCTGGCCCTCTTTTCCATAACAACCTTTTAGATACTTGATTATCTTGTTTCTTTGCAGTCTTCTCTTCTCCAGTCTAAATATAAGCAATGCCTCCAATTCCTCATCTTCATATTTTTTTTTCTAGAACTCGTATTGTTTTGGTTGCTTTCCCTTGGACATGCACCACTTGGTCAATATCCTTCATAAAATGGATTTCCCAGAGCTGAAAGAAATATTCTAAGGGCAAACTGTTCTTGATCTTGACCATTTTTTCTATTGATGCAACCTAGAAATAAAAAATGTTGGAATAGGAAGTCATTGAAATTATAACTGCTTGGTGAAACATCAACAACCTCATATATATATATTAATCTTAGAATTAGCTAGAAGGAAGGAAAGCTTTAGGACTCTTCTTGTCAAAGGGAAAAGAAGAGAGAGAAAAAGGCAATCTGTCAATCAGTATTAAAGCAAATAAAATTATTTCAAGCAACAATTCCAACCCAATTCAAATAGTTCAGGGGTGTCAAACTTGCATCATAACAGCGGCATCACGTCACATATCGCGACTTTTTCCCCCTTCACTAAACTGGGTGGGGATGGGGCCAGCACATGACGTATCCGACCTACGGGCCACAAGTTTTACACCCCTGAAATAGATGATAAAGATACTGATGGAGTAACAAAACATATCTTCCTTAAAAATTTAGAGCAATAGTGACTGTGGCTATGGAATAAGAGATATCTGCTCTTTAGGAGAAAGAGCTATGTCATCTAGATAATACACCAAAGTGCAAAAACAATACATTGAGAGCAAAGATTGGATTATCAATCTCCCAGTCTTAACATATGTGGGTGAAAATCTGATCATCCAAAAGGCTGAAAGAANAAGATTGGATTATCAATCTCCCAGTCTTAACATATGTGGGTGAAAATCTGATCATCCAAAAGGCTGAAAGAAAAAAAAGAGAATTAAGTCTTTAAATTGCTGTGCTGGAGAATATTATTGAGAATATTTTGGGCCAGTATGAAAGAAATAAAACAAAATTAAATAATCCCACTAGAGTGCTCAAGACCTAAATAATTAATTAATTACCTAAATAATTAATTAATTACTGTTTTGTCCGGAAAAACACGAGGTAGACCGGGTTCCAACAGCAAAGTCTTTATTTTAAGCCAGGATGTAGAACCTAGGAACGGTGCTCAAGCCGCGCCGGTCTTAATACATTTTCCCGGCCGGTTGCAGCCAATGACAATTGTTTGATTTTGCCGCCTTCCGCGCTGCAGGATTGGTTCAAAAGGAACCAATCCTTTTGTTCTAAAGTCCAATCAGAATGTATTATTTGAAGCCGGTTATTTGCATACAGAACAATTACCACCGCTTTTTTGTCTTATAATTAATATAAACTTCAATATTTACTAATGTACAATTAAATCATGTAATTAAATTACATTTACCACATTCGAAAATCATTGAGTTGGTGTCAGAAATAGTTGTTACATCAGCAAAGTTTAAAGGCTTAAAGTGTCTTAATGTAGTTGTTCAATTTTTCGTCTCTAAATCAAAGTTCCTTCACCGAGCGCGGAAGCCAAAGCTTGCTGAGAATGTTTTGGTTTCACCGTCCACCGCACTCTCCGCTATACCATTCCTCCTTTTGTTTAAAATCTTGTGAGTCAATCTTTAAATTCAATATAGTCTCTTCCTTTAATAATCTCCTCCACTTACTACAGCTCCAGTCCAATAATCCAAAAGAGTCAGTAAATTATTCAGTTATCGTCCATTGAAATTTAAAGTTTAAATAAGCATTTTACTTGCTTATTTCAGATCTCCCCCGATCTCAAGTTCGTCTTCCAATTTTCCAAAATCCACAGTTCAAATCTCTCAAAGTTCCTTAAATAAACTTGTTTTCTTTCTTTCTTTTTGCCCAATTAATGTCAGTCACTTAATCCCTCGATTCTCTTATTCTTCTATAGATACCTCTTCTCTTCGGCATCCTTACCTCTTTCATCTCACAGCCTTTAAATATCACCGCAACTCATATCTGCTTTGCTGCTGTTTTCAGGCTTCACTCGCGACTAAGGTTCTCCAATATTCAATGCTCAATCAGGATCAAATTCTTTCACCCACCACTCTTCGTTCCCACAGTTGCCACTCACTCGCTTCCTCTTTTATGTAACGATTCCAGAATTCAGGACTGCCTTACTGATGGTCTCTTGACCTCAGTCTCTACAGGACACTCTGTGTGCACATGAGAATCACCTTCTCCACACGCACTTGAGTCTCCCACACCAGCATGCTTCTCTACAAGATGTGTGCACCCCTAAGGGTCACTCCAACAACAAGAGCAGATAGCGGGAAACCCAGAAACGAGCTTCAGCACTCTATTCGTCCATATCTCATCACTGTATTCAGATCACAAATTTTAGAGATAGTGACTGTGGCTATGAATAAAAGATATCCCTCTTTTAGAGAAAGAACTATGTCATCTAATAATACCCAAAGTGCAAAAACCAATACAGTGAGAGCAAAGATTGGATTATCAATCTCCCAGTCTTAACATATGTGGTGAAAATCTGATCATCCAAAGGCTGAAAGAAAAAAGAAATTAAGTCTTTAAATTGCTGTGCGTGGAAATATTTTGGGCCATAATAAAGAAATAAAACAAAATATAATAATCCACTAGAGTGCTCACTGAAATCACAATAATAAAGCTTATAATTTAGATACTCTGAACACATAATGGAAAAGAAAGCATATAAGGAAGATCTGTTGCTTTGAAACAAATCAAAAGCAATTGGAATAGAGGTTACAAGAAGACAAGGAGGCTTAATACGCATCACTAATAACACAGAGATAAGTTTCAGAAACAGATAGAAAAGTTACTGATGGACCAGCCTGCTGAGATGTGAAAGTCTTATGACAAGTCACAAAGCTCAAAATAGAGGTAAAAGTGAACATTTACTTAGGAATCCTAAAGTGTATTAGAGTAGGGATTTTTCTGCAGTTATAAGCGAGCTGAGCTAGTATCAACGGTAATATTAACAACAATTTATGCTAAAGCCATGTCACACTGCACCAACGGATGAAAGAGGATGTAAAATGGAGGAGAAACACTTGCATCCATTGGTTAATGCAATGCTTCCTTCTGTACTCACTGCCCTCCGTTTTTCATCCGTCTTATCCGTCCACATCCGTCGAATGAGATTCCATCTGCTCAAAAAGTTTGAGCTGCTCAAAACTTTTTGAGCGGAAAATGTATTCCAACGTCCGTCGCATCCGCAATGCATACTGAGGACAATCCGTTCTCATTCTTCGTTCATCCGTACGCATACTGCTATATCCGCTAGCATCTGCTTGCGCATCCGTGCAACTTTCATCCGTCCAGCGGAAACAGACCAGGAGGAAGGAAGGACATAAATGACAGTCGCATTAAATAGCACGAGGAGAAAGGATGAGTATGCAGCTCGCATACAAAGCTTTAAACGGAAAAAACATCGAAGAGGGACATATCTCGGTATTTTAGGATGTCTGAGGATGCCTAGAGGATGAAAAGACACACCGACGGAAAACTTATATTTCCTATAAAAAGGGGGAGGAACTTTCACCTGATCTATTTCAGTTCCAGTAGCCTGCAGTGCAGACCTTTTCACTTCATCTGGCTCTTGTTCTTACAGCTCATCATTCTCACGGATGTAACAAAAATCATTTTGGTAGGCCACCATGTTCTGCCACAGTGTGAAGTCATTACGCTTTTTACCTTTCTCGGCAAAAAAGAGGCGGCCAAAGTGTCTGGGTCAAAGATGGATCGCAGACAGAGCAGAGTACGACTGTACAACAAGCTATGTTGGATGAGGAACGAAGACTCCGTGCTCCAGACTTCATGGGATGCTCCACCATGTTTGATGAAGTTGTGCAGGGCTGAAGACCCAGGTTTGACCAATCGAGCAAACAACTTCTGTCCGCTGGACCCTGGGCTCAAGGTAGCACTGACTTGCGCACCTGGCCTTAGGCGTTAGGGCATGCAGTTGCTGGAGGGTGCCATCAACACATCAGCATGTGTCAGAGAAGTGCAGGCATATCGAGAATACTGGAGGATCCTCCCGCGTCCTCACTGAAGAAGGATGGAAGCAATTGCAGAGCAGCTGGTTATCAAAGTGATAACTTCCCCCACACCCGTTGACCATAATTGCAAGCAGTGCCTGCAAGAAGCTCAGCCAAGTCGGGTCCACTTATTTTCAACTAGCAAGGGCTCTTCAGCATCGTCCTCTTCCCATGGTGATGCTGAATAAAGTTTCTGTACAATCGATTGCTTCAGCAAACAGCTCATTTAAGATGGACAAGATAATACACGCAGTCACTCCAGAGGGGCTGGACGCAACTCATCATGGGCTTCCCAGTCCAACCCTGCCAACGACACGCAATGATGTGCCCTACTTCATCATGGGATACGCCTTCTTCCTTCACAACTACTTCATGACGCCCTAAACATCCGTCTTCACCGTAGAGAGATATCTTCATACAGGGCTGTCAGGGCACAGACGGTGGGAGAACGCTTCGCATCCTTGCAAACAGGTTCCAGTACTTCTACCACCATGCAGCATCGCCCAGACTGGGAGGATCGTGGACTTTGCTGCATTGCACAATCTCATGCAGCACCCACTACCCAGTCTTCAGAACAGTCGATGGACTCCAAAAGGCATGGGAATGAGCCTGTGGAATTGGATCAAGCGACCTGATGGCATCGATTGTGCAGGCCAAAACAGAGTCATGTTGAGGGAAGAAGCAGCGAACTCGGAAAAACCGGTTGCAACTCCCCAACTGGAGCAGTGTAGTGCGACTAGATGGTATATGGGCTTATGATGTCTAGGCTGTGCATAACATTGATGAGATTGCTGCATGTATGTTGGTGGCTACAATGAACAGGTTGAATAAGAGTGTGTTTATGTTGAAAATGTGTTGATGTATGATTGCATTTGTTGTAAAAAGGCCAAAGGAATTGGCACCGGGAGGTGACATACATTCCCCTATGCTTTCATGTATCGTTTTATTCTATTCCACAGCTACCACTACCCTTCCAGGTTTATCCCTGCCATCACTGGCTATTACCCATCCCAAAGTATCTTGCCCATCCCACCTATTACATCCAAAGTACCGCCCATCCACTTGTATCTAAACAATCCACAAGATCAAGCTAAAATTTTCTAAAGTTTCCCCAAGACTTTATTGACTAAAATAATAAGCAAGAGTTAACAAAGATAATCTTATTAATACAAGTGAAAAGAAATACCAATCAGTGTTATAAGCAAATATAAAGTTCAACAGTAGACACCCAGTCTCTGCACTCTTTTGTCACTCTGAGATCCCCATTTCAGGGTGACGGTCCAGGTTGCTGTGTGGCTGCTGCTGGATGCTGGTCTGAGCTTCATGGGTGCCTGGCCGAGAGGACAAAAGGCGTGTGTGAGGAAGTCTCAGAGAGCTGGCGCAGCCCATGATATTTGAGAGCCCCTTCTTCCATACATGGTGTCACCCAATACTGATGACATATGTCTGAGGCTGGCTTGGTTGGGTGTGAGAATGAGCGTAGAGTGGGATGTTCTGGTCTGCGAGGGTGGCGAGGTGATGTGGTGCTCTGTGCGGTGCATTGTGGCGTGAGGTGGCATCGGTGGATCGTGATTCGGTGGCAACCGTGCATTCATGTACTTGTGCCTGACTGGGAAGGCCTGCCTGTGCTGCTGGAGCTCCGTTAGCTGTACATTGGTATGGGAGGCTGTGAAAGCTGAAGGGCAGTGAAGTTACATCACCTGGTGTGGAGGAAGCTGGCTGGGTGGGATTAGGTACTTGGTCTGGAGTTTTGTGAAAAGATCGGTTGATTTCCTGTCTTCACCCCTGTTTACTGTGTCTCCGAAATGTATGTTGGTTGACTACGGAGAAGGCTTGCGTTGGAGATGGGACACGGTGTTGTACCAGTGAGGAGAGGATCTACGCTGTTTATGTGTCCCTGATGCGCCAGAAGGACAGTTGCTCTGCCCATCCTGTCTGCCTCTACTGCCGTTTCTTGAGTGGACTGGGTGGGGTATCGGTTCGTGTGGAAGTTGCCTCTCCTTGCTCCCATTGCTCAGGGGTCCTCCACACCGCTCTGCCACATAATATTGCAGCTGTCGGGGGGTCTCCATCGTGCACGCTCCACAGATATCTGCCCTTGAACACAGGAGCTTGACTCCTGTGTGAGTCTCATCTGCTCTATGAGAGACTGCTTCAGCAGGCTCCTGAGTAAGAGGTTTCAGGGGCTGCTCCTCGGTGGGAATCTCACCCTCCAAAAGCCTGCACTTCGCCATCATGTAGTCTCTCGGCCATTCACTTGACCATGCCTGGCTAAATTTCCTTGAGTGCAGCTTCCCGTACCAGTCTGCATTTGTCTTCCACCAACAGGAGCACTCCCGAAGTGTAGCCAGCTTCTCGCCTACTTCTCCAAGCAGCTTGCTTCCTTTGTGTCTCGATAGAGCCTGTGTCCCTTCCACCATAGATATCTTCTCCTCAGCCTTCCAGTACCTCATCCTCATTGTTCTCTTTATTGAGTATAGCTTGCCTCTTCCGTTCAGCGTCTCCTTTCTCCCTCTGCAGGGCCATTCTGGTCCTCATCGAGGGGCTTCGAGTTGTAGGGGCTGCTCCTCCACGAGCCAGTTGTACAGCAGCAGCTGCTCCAGGCAACAAAAAACGAATAGTAGCAAGCAAAGCAGACAGCAGCACCAGCACACCAGCAGCACCAGCAGAGCCAACACCAGCCAGAGTAAGCCCAGCAGAATCCAGCACCATCGACAAGTGCCAGCAGAAGCTCCAGCACCAGAAGAGCGAGCCGGAGCGAAGCCAGCAAGGCAGATCAGGGCAGGGGGTGAGTGGCCCTGTCCCTCTTGCCAGGCTTGCAGCAATGGCTGATGCTTTCCTCTTCTTCCCCATGTTGTTGGCTGGCTGGCTGGCTGCTGGCTGGACTGTGTCTGGCAGCAGGTCTTTCCCTGAATGGTGATCCTGCTTGCGAGCTGCTTCCCTTTATATCACGGGCTACGCAATGCATCCTCCGCGACATAGCGCGTGAAACAACTGTGCATCCGCTAGGCTTCCGCTCTGCATCCACATTCATCGCGGGCATTCCCTCTGCATCCGCTCTTCCGCTACGTGTCACTTTGCTGTGTCCCCCGGAGCCCTTGTTGCCATCCGCTCCCACTCCTTCCATCCCGCGGGCTTCCATGCAGCATCGCTTTCCTCTCGTCTAACGTCCTTCTCCCCGATCGTTCATTCCGTTGTTGTCCGCCTCTGTTTATGCATAATTTGGGCACTTGTTGAGAGCGCGATAACAACGAGAATGACATTTTTCGTCCGCTGTGGTTCCTTTTTACAATCATTTTGCATCCGTCGGCCAATGTACAGGCGCCTTAAGAGACAAGTGATTCTTTTGAGGTAAAAAAGAAGAAATGAAAAAATTCCAGCACCATTTTGAAACATGTGAGTACCGTGGTTATGTGATCGCAACCTGTATCCTATTTGACTCTAGTTCCATGGGCAACAGAGGAAAATCTGCTTTGTCCAGTTTGTATTACATTATATACTGTGTGTCTGTGTGTGTGTGCTGTGTGTGTGGGACTTGTGTGTGTGTTTGCTGTTCGCTTCTCGGGTATTATCCCACGTCATTGTAGTGCTGTGATCAAGTTGTAGCAAACATTTCAGCAGATCTCATCTGTACCATCTATCAGGCTTATCTGCATTGAGTTTGTATTGTGGTCAGGGTCTCACACAAACCGTTTGGTTTTAAATTTGAGCTAGGCCTCGATATTATTTAGTGTGCAGGATGTTTTTTTACTCCTGATTGGCTTGGGAGTCTTGGTCTGTTGTTTATTGGACTTGAGTTGTTGATTGGTTGTTTCTGGTTCTTCTCGTCTGTTTTGTGGCTTGATTGGCTCGCAACACTCTGTCCTGTATTTGGAGCTTTTAGTGCAGCCTGGCTTCGTGTGATAAGGACGGCTATTATCTATTTAGAAGCTAGTCTTCACTCTGGTGCCTAGTTGTGAGGTTGTGTTTGAGCTGGTGTATCGGCTGGAGGAGTTGTTTGTGCCAGGTGTTTCCCTGGCTTGTTGGATGTGGAATCTTCTTCTTATTGACGAGTCAGGCTTCCAAATGATTGACAGTCGGGTAATGTGGAATCATCCTTCTGATATTCATGCTTTCAGGTCCTCTTTTCAATCTCTTATGGTTCTCTGTTGATTCTGTGGCTGGGGTTTTCTATAGTGGCGGTAATGTTTTTGGTGCCATTGAAGTGGATGTGTGACCTGTGGCTTTCATGTGTTGGACTAGTGAGGAGGTGTCTTCCAGTTTTGTACTGCATTTTGTGTTCATCCAGGCGGGGGTACTTATTCTTCTATTGTCGGCCCAATGTATGTGCCGACATGATGCACAGGGGAACTTTGTAATGCCTTGGTTTTCCAGGTCAATTTTGTCTATTGGGGTTCTAAGGATGCTGCTTTATAACAGATCAGAAGATAACCAGAAACACAATCAAACAAACTCCAAAAGTCCAATAAATCACAGACAGACTCCCAACCAATCGGATGTAGAAAAAACTTCCTGGCACAGCAATAGGGCTAGCCTCAAATTTAAAGACCAATGCCTGTTGATAGCACTCTGACCCACTTCCAAAACTCCATACAAAGCCTCGCATGATGGCCAGATGAGATTCTGCTAGAAACTTGCTTACACTTAAAAAGCACTACAATGACATCGGGATAATACCCGAAGGAAGCTAACTAAGCATTGCATTCATCATTATATTTATTTATATATATATAATATATACTCTTTGTTATTTGAGTTTTCTCCCGCAATTAAAAATTGGGAAGTTACTCTAGCAACGTTTCGATGAAGTGAGTCTCATTCATCATCCATTCAGGCTTGTTGTCTTCGGCTCTGTGCTTCTCAAGATAATTGCAGCTTGCAGCCCTCTTCTTCCTTTTTTTAACTGCTAGTGGAGTGTGGACTTGATTGGGTGGGGGCTTACGCTTTTGTTCTTATTGGCTGGGGCGGTTTCTCATTGTTGCGGTTTCTTGCCGTGTTCTGGATATTATACGGGGGGGGGTTGCTTGTTCTGATTGGCTAGGGTGTGTTTCTGTTAGGTGGGGCTTGTTTGTGCGTCAGATTAGTCTAGTTTGCTGGGGGATTGACTGGTGAGCTGTGTTGCGATGGTTGCATCAGCATTAAGTGGTCGTGCGCTCATCTCATGTGGGTGTCAGTTCATTCTTGTATGGTCAGAGGTGTGAACGGGTAGTGGTTTGCAGCTGCCGGTACGCTTTGTCCATGGTCTTGTCGCAATCTCTGTGTGAGTGTGAGTCTTTTTGTCTACATGGAGTTGTATACCATGCTGTGTGCACTGCTGGGTTGGTCTGGTTCATTCTTCATTTAGGTATCGTTTATAATGAGCGGGTTTCCAAATGCTGGTAGGCGGGATGGCATCATCTCTTTTATTCATGCTGTGTGGGCGTTTTTCTATCTCTATGGCTTCTCTGATTATTCTGTTGTTGACGTGTTCAGTTTTGGCGATAGTTCTGGTATGTATATATATATTAAAGATAGATATATGTAAACACAAACAAGTAGCTATAGTGCCAGGATTTTCCTGCAGCTAGATATGCAGAAACACACCACCTCTAAAATAGAGTGACAAAATGCATGATGCTGCACAAACACCAGAGCAGATTTTACATTGTGCACATCAACATATGCAAGGCCAGGCACCAGCTCCAAGCAGCATATGTAAAATGAGGAAATGAAAAGTCATTTGTTTCCCTACAGACATCCTCCTCAAACAACTCCTCGCTGTCATGTATAATAATGGGCAGTCACAAAGCCTGAGCAGTGAATTAATTAGGAATGAGTGTGGTCTAGACTCTAATTCAGGTAGAATTTTTTAAGTGCTGCATCAATGCACTTTCAGCTAAGACGAATGTCTAAATCCTAGCTGATAGAAATTTGCTGGTGATTTGGACTTGGAACTGGTAAGTCGGGCAAAAGAGGTTTCACAGAGAGCAAATTTACGTACCATTTTTGTCTCTGATTTACACATTGTGCTAATAATCTGTCGTTTGCATTAACTACAGCTGGAAAATGAGTTGGTAAATGAATCGCTGGGAAATATGTTTGCAATATGTCCTGGCTTCCAAGTTCTTTCAAAAAAAAAAAAAATTCTGGCTATGTTTTTCTGAGAAGGCACAATGACTATGGAAAACTGATCTTTTGAGAGATATCAAACGTGATGGAAAACATACTTGACTTGGCCTACTACCTTACATTTATTTTGAAACATCTGATGTGAGATGGGGAGAGATTTCCATTCTGATGTGAACCATGGTGCTGAGATGAAATATTTATAGAAGATAAAACTATTCTACAGATAATCAGAGTTGGAAGGGACCTTGTAGGTCATCTAGTCCAATCCCCTGCCCAAGCGGGAGACCCTACACCATTTCTGACAAATTGCAATCCAATCTCTTCTTGACAGTCTCAAGTGATGGCGGTCCCACAACTTCTGAGGACAAGCTGCTCCATTGGTTGATTGTTCTCACTGNAAGCCCCTCAAATATTGGAAGACTGCTATCATGGTCCTTCTCTTCACTAGACTAATCATGCCCAGGTTCTGTAACCGTTCTTCATAAGTTTTAGTCTCCAGTCCCCTAATCATCCTGGTTGCTCTTCTCTGTACTTTTTCCAGAGTCTCAACATCTTTTTTATAATGTAGTGTCCAAAACTGGATGCAATACTCTAGGTGTGGTCTTACTAAGGCTTTATAGAGTGGTATTAGTACCTCACTTGATCTCAATTGTATCCCTCTGTTAATGCAACTTATGATTGCATTAGCTTTTTTGGCTGCCGGATCATATTTATCTGGTTGTCCACTAAGACTCCAAGATCCCTCTCATAGTTCCTGCTATTGAGCCTGGTTTCACCTGGTCTATATGTGTACTTTTGGTTTTTCTTGCCTAAGTGTAGAACTTTTCTCTACATTGAATTTTATTTTGTTGGATACGGCCCAGTGTTCTCGTCTGTCAAGATCCATCTGCCTATCTTCTTGGGTGTTAGCTGTTCCTGCCAACTTAGTATCATCTGCCAATTTGGTAAGTTCCCCTTCTATTCCCTCATCTAAGTCGTTAATGAAGATAATGAAGAGTACTGGGCCGAAGATGGAATCTTGTAGCACCCCACTGCTTACTTCCTTCCATGTAGACTTAGACCCATTAAGGACTACTCATTGAGGATGACTACTCCATCTAAATCCTTCTCTTATTCTTTCTCACTAAAAAGGTGCAGTTAGTATTCTTAGAAATAGAGAGTTGATGAACAAAAAGTAGAAGAAAGTCTTCCACATTTTTCTTTTTTTCTTCCATGGAGACACTGGTACCTGGGTTGGAGAAGCAATGCAAAGATAGTGTTTAAAGATTGCCCAGACTCATTAAGTGAGTGACTGTAATAATCTAAATCAACTCCTTATTTTAACTCCTTAAATTAACTTCTCCATCTAAACTCTATGTCCTTCTCAGTGCAGCTGTTACAATGGAAATCAAGCCCCTCACAACTCTTTTAAAGGAAATCATAATAACAGAGTTGGAAGGGACCTTGGAGGTCCCATCTAGTCCAAGCCCCTGTTCATACAGGAGCCCCTATACCAGCAGTGACTAACCTTTTTTGGCTCCTTTGCCAAAAATTGTCTGCGTGCTTGCACGCTCACACTTGTGTGCCAGCACCCAGAAGACCATGCATGCCCACCACGCCCCCTACTCATGCGTGTGCAATCACCAACCCACCTCCTGCTGCCTCCTTACCTGCACTGCGCCTCACAGCTGATTTTCAGCCAGTTTGAGGCCTTTTTCCAGCCTCCCAAAAGCTTGAGGAAGGCTTCTGCAGGCTTCTGCAAGCTTTGCAGGCCGAAAACTAGCCCTGTTTAATCACTTCCTGTTTTTCTGAAAATACTGGAAGTGTTGAAATGGGACTAGTTTTCGGGCTGCAAAGCCTGCAGAAGCCTTCTTCAAGCCTTTGGAAGGCCAAAAAAGGCCTCAAACCGGCCAAAAATTAGCTGTGAGGTATGTACATGTGCAGTGAGATAAATTTGCCTTAGCTCGCATGCCAGCACAAATGGTTCTGCATGCCACCTGTGGCATGTGTGCCTGTACCATTCCAGACAAATGGTTGTCCAATCTCTTCTTAAAAGTCTCTAATGATGGAGCACTTGCAATTTCTGAAGACAAACCATTCCACTGCTTAATTGTTCTCATTGTTAGGAAATTTCTCCTTCATTCCAGGTTGCTACTCTGTTTGATTAGTTTTCATCAATTATTTCTTATCTTGCATTATGTTGCTTTTGAAAATAGGCTGACCCTCTTTTCTCTGTGGCAGCCCCTCAAATATTGGAACATTGTTATCATGCCACCTTTAGTCCTTCTTTTCACTATACTCTACATACCAATTCCTGCAACCATTCTTCATATGTTTAAGCCTCCAGTCCCCTAATCATCTTTGCTGCTCTTTTCTTTACTCTTTCCAGAGTCTCTATGTCTTTTTTATAATATGACGACCAAAACTGGATTCAGTATTCCAAGTGTGATCTTACTAAGGCTTTCTCAACACAGACAATACAGAGACCCAAACATGGAAATCCCATCTGATATCTAGCTTTACTTGGAATCTCAGCATGAGCTCAAAGAGAAGATCAATGCATTGCCATATATTAAATCTGATTTCAACACAGAAACATAGGAAGCTGCCACATCTTGTGTCATATAGCTAAGCCTTGTGTCATATAGCTAAGCCTGATTAAGTTGTGGGTTTGTGGCTCTCAGGAAAAGATTATTCCCAGCACTATGAGTTCTGGCTTCTGACAGTAATATGGAGTTTTGCCACTGTTCCCAACACTGCTTCAGTCATGCACATCAAAAGCAAGCTTTTTCAGAATGGATGTAGATCCCTCAGTGGAATAGGATTATTCCTTCTCATGTTTCACAATACTGCCATCCGGCATGTTTGATCAAGTCAGATCTCCTCATATTCTTGCTTCAGTCAAGATGTCAACATTTATTCAAAACAGTCTAATTTACTCAAGTAGAAAGAAGATATGATCTAAAGCAATCACACACTTTTGGTGTTGATGCAATATGAATAATGGAGGTGTCATATGATCCACCTGAAAGAGACCTGAGGAGAATCATCAATCAAAGGGCATGAAACAAAGGCAACTGTCAGAACCAAAACATAGTGACTTCCGGTTTGAGCTTCTTCAGCGACAGACCGAAACCTCATCTCTGTGAGGCTTCAACCTGTGCTCGCCGCTGGAGCGCCCCAAGCCAGCTGGTTTCGGGGCTAAGCCACCCCATAGAGGTGGTGAAGAGGGGGAGTATGCTTGCAGGGTTGAGGAGAGCCACATCTCTCCTCCCCAGCTGGCCATTACTCCCCTTTCCAAAGGCAGTTGCAGCAGTGGTCAGAAATGGCCACCACAAAGAAAAACTCAAACCGGAAAAGAATGTGCAGGAGGAAGATAAGAAAGAGAAAGCTTGGTTGACCGGGGTCAAACAGCAAAAGCAACAAATAAGGTACCCTGAATTGAAACTGTTAAAAAACAATAACATTGTTCCCTAAGAAGATTTTTAAGCTGGAAGGAGAGAGAAAAGGGAAAAGATTTAGTTTTCTTCTTTTCCTATACTGACAGCTAAGAGACTTAAGCAAGAAATTAGAAAAAAATCCACTTTGACATCAATAGGCATTTAATGCTGAAAATAAAAAGTCAAAGGGATAATAAAGATTTCTGGATAATTAAAAGCTTTGAAAACAGGAAAGGAGAGAAAAAGAAATAGGGCAGGATCTGGAAGGGGGAGATTGCCTGGAATTAAAAAAGAACTTACAATAAATCTCAACAAGACTTCCAAAAGATACATTCTAACTGAAAATATCTCAACAAAAACCCCAGGAAGAGAGAAAGTCAAAAAAGAAATAAGAAGGATATAACTCAGACTATCTGCGATTACTTGAATGATTTCTGGATTCTTAGTTTATTGTTTGAAGGATACTAAAAATGCAACGGGGGTTGTTTAAAACTGTTTAAATATGGGCTCCAACTTTTAGAAGAACTGAAAATGGAAACTTAAAGGTACAAAAAGATGCACCAAAGAAGGGAGAGGTTCTTCTTGGCTTCGTACTTTCAGGTTTTAGAAATGGAAGATTTGGCAATTATTGATCGAAACCAACAAGAATCCCTGCAGAACAAAAAGACTGTTACAAAGAAGAAGCCATCTTTTATGAACAAGTAATCTAGATGGGGGGAAAAAAGGAAAGGGGGGAAAGAGAATGGGAAAGTTTAAGATTTGGGAAAAACAAACTCCCCCAAAAAATAGAATGAATAAATAAGTATAAATCAGAAAGCAACAGAAGAGGAAAATGTAGAAAGATGAATTAAGAGTCACTATGAAGGATGCACGAGCCGCAGGAGCTGACGCGGACTCACTAAGCGATGAGATGCTAGTACCGGGAGAAAAAAAGAAAGAATGAAAGAACAGTAAGAGGAAGATGGAAGGGAGAGAAAAGGAAAATAAGTTATAAAGGGACAGAAGCCAAAATATAGAGCAGCAGGGCCTATTTAGACGATAATGGGTAAAAACTTAATGGAAAAAGGGATTCACGCAAAGGTACATAAGATGTATGGTTATTTAGCAAGGCAGAAATAAAATTTAGAAAATATGAAACAAATGTATGATTAAATGTATGATAAAATAGCTATCTGTAAAGTTTAGTGTGAATGCTTTGTCAATAAATAATGTCACAAAATAATATTTATGCATTTTATTAAAACATATATGAAGAGAAATAAGGATAAAATTAATTATGGAGATTATATGTGTTTTTAAGGAAGCATGATATTTAATGAGAATAGAGAGTTGTTAAAGATGTTAAGGATTTTAATGATTCATTCAATGATGAAACTGAACTGGAATGGAATAGGGTTTATAATTATATATATATTATACAATCTTTCTTTTTTTAAAAAAGAATATAGTGTGTATATAACGAACTGGTAACAAGCAAAAAAATCCCAATTTGTGTTGTTTGTATTATATGTTTAGTACTTTTATTAGACATGCTATTCGTTGAAGTCATAAACTTTAAGGTCTATAATTGAAGTTTTAAATAAGAGTTGAAAATGGGATAGCTAAATTAAAAGATAGTAGGTGTCTATACTCCCAATTAAGTAAGCTAACAGGAGAAAAATGTTGTTTAAGTGAAGAAAAGTAATATGAAATAGAAACAGAAACAGACAAAGAGTTAAATATAAACTGATTGTTGAATTGAGATGAGATGAGAAATCAAAATAAAATTGAGGAAAATTAAGAGAGGGGAGAGAGAACTATATAGAAAAGTGTAAAAATAGTATAAGAATTGATGGACATGATAGAATACAAAAGGCCGAGGACCCGAGGAAGAAAAGGAGCATGAATTGAGTTTTTGTGTCTGTATAAAGAAGTTCAACCCGGGACCATGCTATTTTCAAAAAATATGTTTTACTTGTATTTTGTATGTGTGAAAAGCCAAATAAAACTTTATTTAAAAAAAAACAAAAACCAAAACACAATCAGATTCAAGGATCAAGTCACAACAATGGTTATTCAAAGGATACAGTTGTTAGAAAATGAAATTGTGTTGATTAATATAAGGTAACTATGGCTGTTAAGATTTACATATTAGTGTTAATTCAGTTGAATATTCAGTATCAAACAAAAAAACTGACAAAATGTAATTTAATGAATAGGATACACCACACAAATTGTTACTTGTAATATCTACCTAACACCTGTTAATCCAGTGATGGCTAACCTTTTTGGCACTGAGTGCCCAAAGCATGCACGCGCATCCCAAAAATGCAATCCTGTGCATCCTTTGAACATGTACCCTACCCCCCAGCATGCCTCCCACACCCCAGCATGCACCCCACCCCCCGCGCATGTGCAGCAGAGATCTGAAGACCAGCTGGCTAGCAGGAGGTACATGCACCTGCGTGGTGGAGCTTAGCTGGGGCGACATCTCGTGTGCCCACAGAGAGGGCTCTCCATGCCACCTCTGGCACCCGTGCCATAGGTTCACCATCCAGCCCACCTCCTATCTAAGGCTGAGATAGCCAAATGTTATCAATTCAGATGACTTTAACTTTGTAATAAAATGATGTTCCTAGCAAATAAGATGTTTTGTTCCAACAAGAGGAATACATCAGAACTGTTAGGGATAACATTGTTTACCCTAACTGGTTTAGGTAAAATAATAAATAAGTAATCATGGTTTGTATGTTAAA
>BHFT01035244.1:31616-62842 GCA_004320025.1 Laticauda laticaudata | reverse complement strand
CCCCCCCCAAAACACACTCTCACCAAAACCAGTCGTAACACCGGTTGAATCCCACCCCTGTCCAGGAGGCTCATTTTTTACCTTCCCCCAAGCCTTTGTGCAGGCCCTGCACTTTCCTCACATCCAAAACGGGCCACGTAGGGACTCCTGGGAAAGGCGGGAAGGGAGGGGCAGGGGTGGGGTGGGGTGGGATTTACCAGTTTGCCGAACTAGTAATTAAAAATGATAAAATTAGCAACCGGTTCGCCTGAACTGGGGCAAACTGGTAGCAGCACACCCCTGTGAGGTAATCGTCAATTTATGTCCACAATTGAGCCCAGAATTCATCTGGTTAAGTGAGGAATTTTTTGCTGGAAATATGAACAGACACCGGGCACTTATCACCCCTTGTGGTGGACATGTCTGAAAGCAAAGAAATATCAGACAAAAATACGTACATAGTTAGGAAAAAATGTTAAAGCTGCAGATAGATTATAAGCCAGAAATATTTTTGTTAGGTGTAATACAAAAAAAATATGATGAGAATCTGTATTTAATATGACATGTTTGGACAGCAGCAAGAATTGCACATAATATTGGAAAAAGGAGGAAACTCTGAGAGAAAAAAATGCAATTAAAAATATTAGATTGTGCAGAAATGGATAGACTGACATTAAAGAGAAAAGGAAAAGAAAATGGTTGGATTGTCTCATGGGACTTTATTTTATAAATGGTTGGATAATAGAGATAGAAAATAGGAGAGAGGAAAAAAAATTATGTAAGGAAATTGATCCAGATATTATACTGTTCACAGAGCACTTATGTATGTTAAATGAAAATGTATTTTATAAAATAAACTGTTTTTAAAAAAAGTGAGGAATTAGTTGAGTTTTGCATCATTTTATGACATTTCTTGCCACAAGGGTTAAGTGAATCGCTGCCAGTGTTAAGTTAGTAACATGGTCATTAAATGAATCTGGTTTCCCCCTTCGGTTCGCTGGTCGGAAGTTCACAAATGGGGATCACGTAACCTTGGGACATTGCAGCTATCATAAGTACATGCCAGTTGCCAAGCCTCTGAATTTTGATCACGTGACCACGAGGACGCTAGTGGTTGCAACAGTGAGAATCGGGTTTTAAGTCCTTATTTAGAGCTGTTGTAACTTCGGTCAATAAATGAAGCACCATAAAAATCTTCCTTTCTCCAGCGACCGTTGCTAAGATAGCTACCATGTCCCCCTCGCACACCCCTGGCACCCCCAAACTCAGCTTTTCCTCCTTCCCCAGCCCTAGGAGACTCTCGCACACCAACCTTGTAATTGTTTGAGAGACGGTGGGCTTCCACCTCGTTCTCGGCCGTAAGCGTCATCTTCTGCAGGCATCTGTCGCATGTCTGAACTTCCTCGGAGTGATGCAGGCAGCAGCCCTGGCTGGAGACCACTGGGTAAACAGAGGGAGGTTAGAAGTTGGTGGAGACCTTGGCCTGGCATCCAATTAAACCACAGTTTAATCTGCCAATCATCATCTTAATTTAATGACTCCATAATCCCTTGCAGGGTGGAGTCTAGGCAACTAAATGGAGCTGAGTATTTACTGGCCGGATGCCCCTCCTGTCACCAATGTGGGGTTATATTCGGCAGATATATTCTCATTGTGCCCAGAGAGAGAAATATTTGCCTCTACCTAGGATAGAACCCACAGCCTCCCGATGGTGAGGCTGTGTCCGAATTTTGATCACATCATCACAGAGATGCAGCAATGGTCGTAAGTGTGAAAAAAGGGCCCTCCATCACTTTTTTCAGTGCTGTTGTAACTTTGAATGGTCACTAAACGAGGACTGCTTGTAGTGTAACCCGCATTTCAAAGACCTCGTTGAGAGGGAGTAGGTCTTCTCAGGCCCCGTGGCCTGGATTTGACCCCCCCAATCTACAAAGTGGCCCTCTCCCTCTTCCTTCCACTGGCCTTAGATTTGGGTGGGTGGGTGGGACATCAGCCCCTGAATGCATCCATTCTTCCTAAAAGACATGTAATCGCTGTGAATAATTTTATTTTCAAGGCTGGTTTGCAAGTAGAAAGTCCCCTTGTTTTCAGGATTGACAGCATATTCCTCAGTGGCGCAGTGGTTAGTTAGAGTGCAGTACTGCAAGCTACTTCGGCTGCCTGCTGGCTGCCTGCAATTTGGCAGATCGAATCCCACCAGGGTCAAGGTCGATTCAGCCTTCCCTCCTTCCGAGGTGGGTAAAATGAGGCCCCAAATTGTTGGGAGCCAGAGGTTGACTCTGTAAATCGCTTAGAGAGGGCTGGAAAGCACCATGAAGTGGTATATAAGTCTAAGCTAT
The DNA here is from genome assembly GCA_004320025.1 of Laticauda laticaudata. Lineage (NCBI taxonomy): Eukaryota > Metazoa > Chordata > Lepidosauria > Squamata > Elapidae > Laticauda > Laticauda laticaudata. Next base: position 60,524 of record BHFT01035244.1, on the reverse strand, counting down.
TGCTAAGTTGGAAGGAAGGAAGGAAGAAGGGAAGGGATGAGGGAGGGAGGGAAGGAAGGAAGGAAAGAAGGAAGGAAGGTGGGGCAGTGGTAAGAATGCAGTATTGCACACGATCTCACGGCCCACTGCCAGCAGTTTGATTCTGACCAGCTCCAGGTTGACTCAGCCTTCCATCCTTTTGAGGTGGGTAAAATGAGGACCCAGATGGTTGGGGGCAAGAGACCATCTCTGTAAACCTCTTAGAAAGGATTGTAAAGTGTTCCGTGTCTGGAAAACGCGAGTAGACCGGGTTCAACAACAAAGTCTTTATTTGAACAGTCAGTCAAACAGGAACATTGGCTCAAGCCGCGACAGTCCTTTTATACCTTCCTGTCTGCCGGCTTGTAGCCAATGACAAGCCTTTGATTTTGCCGCCTTTGTGCGGCTTCGAGGATTGGTTCTATTTGAACCAATCCCCATTTGTTATTATTAACACATTCAGAATGTGTTATTTGGAGTCTACTATTTTTATATCAGAACACCCCTCCCCTCTTAGTTCAGTCTACATAGTGACGTAGTTGCGCAGGTAGGAGGGACTTCTTTTGATTCGACTGGACTTGCGCGGTTCATTTTCTGTCGGGGACTTCGACCGGTTTGGATGGGTTGCTGTTTCTCCAGTCTTTCTACATGGAACCGTCTGGAAGGGTGAGTCAGCCATTTTTACTGCCGCCTGAGTTTCTTAGGCCGGCGGTTTTGCCGCTCCCTCCCATTTCCTCCGGACAGGTCGAGCTGGCCTGGCTGGCCCCATCCGATGGGCTCTTCACGAACTTTCTTCAAACGGTGAGTCTTTTATTTGCTCTTTTTTGTTTGTTTATTATTCGGAGTTTGATTTAAACGGTTCTTTATTGAATTCTCGCATTTCCCCCCCACCTTGGTTTGAAATTCGTCATTTTTTCTCTAAGTATGGTTGTGTGTTTGTAGTTCTTTCTGTTTCGGGAGCGAAGCTAGTCTATATGCCGCTTCCATTCTCTGATGTCGTCTACCGTAATCGTAGGATTGGGGCCTGTTATCTGTGTAATTCGTCGGGTAGCCATAATGGGTCCCTGGTGAAGATTTTAGCATAAACTAAGTCGCCTATTGCAAAGGTCCTGAATCGAGTAGAGGAGTCGGGGGGTTTTTTGGTGTGAAATTTGGATGCAGTCTATCTAGATTGTGACCTTAGTTTCCTTCCATCAGTAATTCTGCTGGGGTTTTGTTGGTTGTGGTACTGGGTATTATAATGGCTGGAGGTGAACAATCGGTTTATTCTATTCTGGACATCTCCAGTGTCCATTTTTTCTAAACCCTCCTTGGTAAACCTGACCATTCTCTCTGCCGCTACCGTTTGCAGCCGGGTGGGCGCGCGGTTAGGGCATGTCTTATACCTAGGGAGGCTAGGTATTGCTCGAATTTGAGGCTGGTTAATTGTGGCCCGTTATCGGACACTAGGACGTCCGGTAGGCCATGGGTTGCAAAAAGTTTTGTCGAGTTGCTTTATCACGGTTTCTGTTGTCGTTGATGGCACAATTTTTACCTCTAGCCAGTTAGAATATGCATCCACGACAATCAGAAACGTATGCCCTTGGTAGGACCCGCAAAATCGATGTGGATTCATGACCAGGGGCCTCTTGGGGGTTTCCCAGTCTCTTATGGTTGCTTTGGTGGGGACGGTCTGATTCTCTGACATTTGTTGCACGAGTTTACCAGTATTCGATGTCCCTATCAATACCGGCCACCAGACATAACTTCTAGGAAGGCTTTTCATTTTAACTATTCCAGGTGGCCTTCGTGAAGCATACCAAGTACCCTGGGTTGTAATTTGTTAGGAAATAATTACCCGATCACCCACAATAAACACCCTTTTTGGATTGAGAGTTCAGTTTGTCTGGTCCGGAAGGGTTTAAAGTTCTCAGTTTTTGGTTTTCGGCCAGCCCTCTACTACCTACCAGTTAAGAACGCGGGTTGTCAATGGGTCTTTTGGCGGTGGCTCTGGCGACATCATTCGCGGATATGGTAGGATCGGGGCAAGTCTCTATCTGTAATGCTGTCATCGTTGGTGCCGGGTTTTCCTCTGTTTGATGGTAAGGGTGCTCTGCTCAAAGCGTCCGCATGGGAATTTGTTTCCCTGGGCGATGTGTCAGAGTATAGGAATAGGCTGCTAGGAACTCTGACCATCTAGTCATTCTTGGGGACAGAATATTAGGTGTGTGGCTTGTTTCCCGCCAAAATTCTAGTAGCGGTTTGTGGTCTGTTATGATTTGAAAAGTTCGCCCATATAGGTATCGTGGGAAGCGTTTCACTCCAGCGACAATTGCGAGGGCTTCTCTGTCCAATTGGCTGTAATCTCGCTCGGTTTTGGACAGGGTCTTTGAATAGTATGCGACGGGTGCCTCTCTTCCATCAGGCAGTTGGTGGCTCAGGATGGCACCGACTCCGAATGGTGAGCGTCGCAGGTCACCGTCAATGGCAGTGTATTGCTAAACTGGATAAGAACGGTGTTTGATGTTAATAAGTCTTTATTCCTTGGAAAGCTTTTTTTTCTCTACGCCCCATGTCCAAATTGTTTTATTGTCCAGTAACGATGCAATGGTTCAGCTACTGTGGCTTTTGGGGTAGAAACACATTATAAAAGTTTATCAGTCCCAAAAATGCCTGCAGCTCAGTTTTATTCTTTGGTTCTTGGTGCGTCTTTGATAGCTCTTACCTTTTTTCGGTGGGGTGTATGCCCTCTCCATCAATTAAATATCCCTAAAAACTCGACGCGATTAGTCATTAGGCAGCACTTTTCTTTCTTTACTTTAAGGCCAGATTCTCTGAATTTATTTAGGACCTCTTTGAGTCTTTTCTTTAGTTGGTGTGTATTTTGGCTGAAATTAGGACGTCGTCAAAGTATGGCACGACCCCTTCTTATGCCATTTAACAGCGTTCCATGAGGCTCTGGAACGCCTGGGGCTACGTTACTCCAAATTGGAGTCTGTTACATTGTGGAATCCACTAAGTGTGATTGTTCCTATCTTATTTTATTGTGATGTCTTATGATGCTGGAGCCAGTTGGCTTCCCGTGTAAGGGGTCTACTGGAGCTGTTGGTACGCCTGTGCCAGGTTAGTTTGGCGAAAACCTTTCTTCCCCCGAGAGAGTGGAGTAGGTGTTGCACAACTGGTACGCGGGTACGCGCTCTGTTGCAACGCGTGTTCAGGGTAGCCTTGTAGTCACCACAGATTCGAACTGACCCGTCTGGCTTAATTGGTGTCACAATTGGTGTCTCCCATTTAGCATGGTCGACCGGTTCTAAAAACCCTTGATCTATCAATTTATTTGTTGTTCCTCTATTTTTTTTTTAAAGCAAAAGGAACCCGTCTGGCCTTTAGTCTTTTAGGGGTTATCTGTGGGTCTAGACTGAACGAAATGGGGGTTCCCACGATACCTGCCTAGGGAGCCGTCGAGAACGTCCTGGAATTCTCGGATCAGGTCTTCTTCCCAATCAGTTGCGGCCACCTGGTCTACTCCGGTCATCCTGATGCCCAATGGTGCGAACCATTCGATACCCAGGAGGCTTGGTCGATCTCGGTCGACTATTGTTAATGGTAGTACTGCGACATGTTGCCTGTAAGCGATTCGAAAAATGTCTCAGGCCGATTACAGGAATTCGGTTTCCCTGATAATCTTTGAGGGTTAGATTTTGTCTCTGGAGTTCCTTGACTTTGATGTCAGGGATTAGTCTTTTGAGGGTGACCCACGACACCATGGATAGGAACGATCCAGAAATCAACTTCCATCTCGCAGGGGCTGTCTTCGATTTTTACAACTATTTTTACTTTCTTCCGCTTTCCATCTGAGCGCTTCCGATAGTGAAGTCTGATATGCTTTCTCCCGTTTAGTGGCTTGCCTGTTTCGCTGCAACTTTCTCTCGAGAGTCTTGGCTCAGGTTTTGCTGGGAGATCGTTTCGTCTCTTTGGGCTGTAATTCTTTTTGTTTCTGCAGACTTTCTCGATATGTCCCCTTTCTTGCATGCTCTGCAAATGGCATCGAGGAATCTGCAATCGTCTCGGGGATGGTTTCCCCCGCAGCCAGCACATTCCCGCGCGATTTCTATTTCGCGCCCTTTCTTGCTAGCGTATAGGCGGTGGATTTTCATCGTCTTCCTCCCCGGATTCTGACGTCTCTTCGAGTTCTTCGTAAGAGTGAGTGTTGTGGAGGTTGTTTTTTTTCCTCTGGCCGGGCTTCTTTCATCATTACTTGCATTCATTTGTTTCATCTTATCTGCCGATTTTTTTGGCGGCTTCAGCAGCCGAGGCTTCTGCAATAGCTTCGGCTACTGATATGTTGGTTTGTTCAGTAGTTTGCTCTGTAATCGTTGAGTCTCTTAACCCCAATATCACTCGATCCGCATCGCTTCATCTAAGTTAAGAAATCGCACGCTCCCCCTATTTGGCGTTGCGCGGCTACAAAGTCATGATGGTTTCGCCTTCTTTCTGGTCTCTCCGATAAAACTCGTGCCGCTTTATCAAGTTTGACACCACTGGTGCATAGTGGGCCTTTAATGTTCTTTGGAGCTCGGTCCACGTCAGTTGTTTGACATCTCGGGGCTTTGCAAAGCCTTGGCCATTTTAAAATCGCGGGCCCACAGTGTGTCAAGAAGAGCGTCTCTTTTTCGTTGGTCTGAGATTTCCTCCATCTCATTGCTTTCCAAGTACATCTGGAAACGGTCTACATAGGATTCCCAATCCTCTTCGTTGGGATTGAAAGGTGCGGGCGGTGCGTTGTTTCCAGCCATTGTGTTGCCGTCTGGAATTCTTTATCACGCGTGCTTGTCTTGCGTTTAGGACGATCCCATCCTCGTCGCCAGTGTTCCGTCCGGAAAAACGCGAGGTAGACCGGGTTCCAACAACAAAGTCTTTATTTGAACAAACAGTCAGTCAAACGGAACATTGGCTCAAGCCGCGACAGTCTTTTATACCTTCCTGTCTGCCGGCTTGTAGCCAATGACAAGCCTTTGATTTTGCCGCCTTTGTGCGGCTTCGAGGATTGGTTCTATTTGAACCAATTCCCTCATTTGTTATTATTAACCAATCAGAATGCGTTATTTGGAGTCTACTATTTTTATACAGAACATAAAGCACTATAAAGCAGTATATAAGTGCGATTACTTTTGCTATTCCTGCTCTCCCACCAAATTTAAATTATTGCTTTTAAATGATTTAAGAATAATCAAGAATATAAATATAAATAAGAATTTCAATTATTGCTCTCTCCAGCTAGTCCCGGGGGTGGCTGGTGACCAGTTCGCCCCGGTTCAGCTGAGCCAGTTGCTAATTGATAGCTAAATCCCACCCCTGGCTGACCCTGCCCACCTGCCCTGCCCAGGAGTCCCTATGAGGCCCATTTTGGATCCCAGGAAAGTACAGGACCCAGGCAGAGGCTCAGGGAGAGCGGAAAAACGGGCCTCTCGCTGTGGTGCAGGAATGTCAACTAAAAAATTACTTCTTTGGTCTTTTTAGTTGCCAGCAGAAAGGGAGCGGGGGAAAGCAGTGCATTCCTTAAATGCCTCAGATAATTGCTAGGCAGCTGAAGCCGTTGGCTCGCAAGATTATTACTGGAGAGCCTGATTGATGACTGTTCTGACCCAAACCTTGTTCCAAGGAAGTAAACACCAAACAGAGGTAACAGCAAAACCTTTTAATGATTCTTTACGAATCCCATTCCTTCCCAGTTAAAAGGCTGTTTCAAACTAATTGTCTCTGAAAAGAATGAGCCTTGCCAAGGTTGTGCAAGGTTGCCAAGAACGCTAGATAAAGTTGTCAAGAAATATTTCAAACACAAAGAGTCTCCAAACATAAACTAAGAGAGTCCAAACATCCACAAGGCTCAAGCGCAAAAACTTCTTTGCTTCCTGCAAAGAACTCCGGTTTCTCAGCTGACTTTTATCTCTTGAGAGAGGGGCCATTCCCTTGCAGCCTTACTCCCGAGTTGCCCGTGCTGCTGCAGCTGCTCTTTCCTTTGAGCAGCCCTGTGCTCATGCCCGCTGGGCACAGGCTCCTCGGGGGCCTCTTCCTCACTGCTGCCAGCCTCCACAACCTCCGAAGGCCGCACTCCACTCCCTGATGGTCCTGCTCCCATCCCTGCATCCCATGCAGGTCCCTCATCTGGGTCTTCGCTCTCCGAGACCTCAGCTACCCACTCCTGATGCCAGCGAACCACAACAATGACTCTTGGCTATGGAAGTGTCCCATTGGAGAATATACATCCAGGGGGTGGAGGGAAGACCAGGGTCAAGGGTGAAATGAATGATGTGCCTTAGAGTTGACTGCACCCAGGTAACACCGACATGGTCGCTCCTAATAAATCCATTTTTTTTAACTCTGAGAGATGAAGCCAGAGGGTCATGATTTAAATGGGCGTGTATTGTTGGAGCCCTGGCCCCACCCACCATGGCCACGCTCACCCAGCAACCGGGTGGAGAACCGGTTGCTAAAATTTTTGAAGCCCACCCCCTGGGCTAGTCCCAGACTTACAACTGTTCATTTACTGACTGCTTTTTGGCGCCGACAAAAGTGATGTTTAAGTCCGTTTTTCACCCTTACAGCTATTGCAACATCCCCACGGTCACGGGATCCTAAAAACTGAATCGTATTTATGACAGTTGTGGTGCCCCCCAGGAGGGGTGGTCTTATGTTCCCTTTTTGTGACCTTCTATCAGTGGGGAAGCCTGATTCGTTTCACCACCGTGTTACCAACTCAAGAGCGGCTGTGATTCGCTTAACAACAGTGGCCAGAAAGGTCGTAAAGAAGGACAAAACTCACTTCACATCTGTCTCGCTTAGTAATGGACATCTATTGCGCTCGTCAGCCGAGGATTGCCCGTATGGACTAAATCAAGGCGGCTTCCATCTTCTCCAGAATGCTACGGCAGGGGTAGGGTTTTCCTCGTAGAGAGCGTGGGGCTCCGGGGAAATGGACTCCCCTAGGACTCCCGCAGGAGCTGGTGGGACTCTGAACGCATGTCCGCCAGGTCCCCGTGGAGGTTGTTAAGGGCTGCACAGTGTCGGTCGCAGAGGGAGCCTCTCCGGTGAAGATCACTCCTGTGTCCCAGGTCTTTGGGGAACTCTGAAAAGGGAGAGTGGGGGATTGGGGGTCCCAAAAGGAGACCGATGAGCCATAAGGTCTTTTGGCAAGGCAAGGGGAGAGACCATGGGAATTTCTCACACTCCTGCGAGGGAGACAATAATAAGCCTTGGGTGGCCTTCTCCTCCTTCCTTCTGGCTCCCTTTCATTCCTTCTCCCAGCCCCTCCCCTCCTTCTCCTTCTTCTCTTCCTGCTCCTCTCCACAAACCCCACTCCTTTCTAGCACTGATGATGTTACCTAGTTGGGTCATGAAATGTCTGCAAGAAAACCACCAGGCTCAGAGAGCAGCAAGGACCCCACCGTCCTCCTCCTTCTCCATTCCTTTTCCTCTTCTTCCTTCTCCTCCTCCTGTCCACAAACCCCACCCACTTCTAGATGATGTTACCTAGTTGGGTCATGAAACGTCTGCAAGAAAACCACCAAGCTGAGTGACCACTGAAAATTCAGAATGGAGCCTGGAAGAGACCTTGGAGGTCTTCTAGTCCAACCCCCTTCTTGAGCAGAAGACCCTCTACCATTGCAGACAAATGGCTGTCCGTTCTCTTCTGAAAAACCTCCAGTGATGGAGCAGCCATTTTCCTTTTAACATGGATTTCATTACTTGGAAACCTGACAGCCAGTTAGTTAGTAATGCTTTGAAATTCCCATTAAACCCCTGAAAAGGGACGTTATGGGCCGATTTTGCGGCCATAAGATTCTTTATGAAATTAGGAAAGTCACGATCCCAGAAAACAACATGAGGAAACCCACCCCATGATGCAGAAGGGAACACACGCTGCTTCTCTGAGGCTCATGTGAGGCCCGCCAAGATAAATCAATTGCATAACCGTAGCTCCTCCGACTATTGATGGACACAGGGCGACATGGATGCCACAGGGATGGGCTGCTTTCCCTGGAGGACAGATATCCAGCTCCTCCAGGGCTTAACTCAACCCTTCGATGAGGAGGCCCATATAGGAAAGGTGGCCACCAGGGCAGGAAGGATAAAAGAGTTTGGATAGTTTTTGGATGGATGGAGGGATAGATGGATAGATAGATAGATAGATAGATAGATAGATAGATAGATAGATAGATAGATAGATAGATTAGATATAGATAATATGATAGATAGATAGATAGATGATAGATAGATAACAAGATAGATAGATAGATAGATAGATAGATAGATAGATAGATAGATAGATTAGATATAGACATAGATATAGATAATATGATAGATAGATAGATAGATAGATATAGATAGATAGACAGATGATAGATAGATTAGATAACAAGATAGATAGATAGATAGATAGATAGATAGATAGATGATAAATAATTAGATAGATAGAAAGATAGATAGATAGATAGATAGATAGATATAGATTAGATAATATGATAGATAATTAGATAGATAGATAGGTAAATATAGGATAGATAATATGATAATTAGATAGATAGATAGATAGATAGATAGATAGATAGATAGATAGATACATACATACATACATACATACATACATACATACATACATAGATACATAGATAGATAGATGATAGATAATATGAAATAGATAGATAGATAGATAGATAGATAGATAGATAGATAGATGGATGGATGGATGGATGGATGGATGGATATAGGATATATAATTAGAGGATAGATACTATAATTAGATAGATAGATAGATGATAGATAATATGAAATAGATAGATGGATGGATGGATGGATGGATGGATGGATGGATGGATGGATGGTTAGATAGAGATAGGATAGTTAATATGATAGATAGATAGATAGATAGATAGATAGATAGATAGATAGATAGATAGATAGATAGATAGATAAAGATGATAGGGATAGGATAGAATATCTGCTCTACTGTACTGTGATGTTATTTCTTTAAAAAGGGAAAGAAATGAACATGAAGCACTTTGCAAAGACTGCTTTGCATTCACCCACCCAGCACCCTTCAGAATAAAACAAAAACCAAAAAAAACCCACAGGAAATCCAAAATTAGGTTTCAAAAGTCTGTCCGCCTGTCGAGAGAAAAGTCAGCAGAAACTGGTCGGATCGGAAGCAGGGGCAAGGAGGGGGAAAAAAGGGGTGTTTCCTGATGAGCCCCACGAGGCCTGTTTTGCAAGAGCTCAGGCAGTCCTCAACTTACAACTGTTCCCACTTAGTGACCTTTCAGATATTGTGAGAGCTTCGTCGCTGAGGGCTTTCAAGAAGACACTGGACTGCCATTTGTCAGAAAAGGTGTAGGATCTCCTTCTTGGGGTGAAAGGTTGGACTAGATCACCTACAAGGTCCCTTCCAACTCTGTTAAATCTGTTAAATCTAGCCCATGCTCAATGCCTTTTCATCCCCTGCTCATTTCCTTTGACTGTGAGTTGGCCAGATTCTTGCAGAGAGCTTAAGTTGGCAATAAATCTTCATGCAGGGAGTCCTTGACTTACGACTGTTCACTTAGTGACCTTTCAGACGTTGTGGGAGCTTCGTCGCTGGCAGTTTTCAAGAAGAGACTGGACTGCCATCCATCAGAAATGGTGTTGGGTCTCCTGTCTGGGCAAAGGGTTGGACTAGAGGACCTACAAGGTCCCTTCCAAGTTAATCTGCTCAACCTGTTAAAATCTAGCCCATCCTCAATGCCTTCTTATCTCCCGCTCATTTTCCCTTAACGGTCAGTTGGCCAGATTCTTGTAGAGAGCTTAAGCTGGCAATAAATCTGTATGAAGGAAGTCCTCGATTTACGACCGTTCATTCAGCGACTCTTCAAAGTTACAGTGGCACTGAAAAAAGTGACTTACGACCGGTTTTCACAAAAACGACCGTTGCAGCATCCTCTGTGGTCATGTGATCAAGATTTGGACACTCAGCAACTGACTCATATTTATGACGGGCTGCAACGTCCCGGGAGTTACGTGATCCCCTTTTGCGACCTTCTGACAAAATCCACACAGGAACCCAATTCAAAAAAAATCAACTTCAGGAAACTGGAGCCATGCAAGGCAGCTTCCTGAAGCCCTTGACTCGAACCCCTGCAGTGATTTGCTTAACAACGGTGGCAAGAATGGTCGTAAAAGGGGGGCCAAACAAAGTTCAACAACCGTCTCGTTTGGCTGCAGAAATTTGGGGCTCAAGGAATGCTGAAAATAGATAAAGAAATAACTCAGGACCACAATGGAGCTTAAAATTTCTGTTGCTGAGCGAGACATTTGTTAAGTGAGAATTTTGCTCCATTTTATGACCTTCCTTGCCACCTTGTTGTTAAGTGAATCACTGCAGCTGATAAAACAGCAATCAGGTTGTAAAGTGAATCTGGCTGTTCGCATTGACTTTGCTTGTCAGAAGGTCACAAAAGGGGATTACATGACCCCCGGAGAAACACTGAGAGACCGTCAGAACTATGAATCAGTTACCAAGCATCTCAATTTTGATCACCCGGCCACAGGGATGTGGCAACGATCGTAAGTGTGAAGAAAAGCCTATTTCAGAGCAGTTGCAACTTCAAACAGTCATTAAAGGAATGTTGTAACTCAAGGATTACCTGTACATAAATAAATAAATATTCTATGCTGTGTTTCAGTTTATGTCCTGTTTGGGGAACTGCCCAGAAGGAACTGGCTGAGAATCGCTGGAATTCGATTGTAGGACCGCACCTCTTTTTTGTTATTTTCCAGCAATAATATATATATAATAATCTCCTGCCCTTTGCAAAGAGAAAAACAAACATGGTCACAAACAGCTTTGTAAAAACTAAAATGCAGAAAAACTCAGCCAAATTCGGTCACAGATTGTTACTGGCCTCTATGTTTATCTAAGAGATAAGCAAGGAGTACGGCTCTGCAAAATACAGGTAATCCTCAACTTATGACCATTATGGAGGTTAGTATAGAAAACAATATAGAATAGAATAGAAAATGGAACTGAACAGGGTAGAATAGAATAGAATAGAATAGAATAGAATATAGAATAGAATAAAATATAGAACAGAATAGAACATAGAACAGAACAGAATGAAATATAGAATAGAATAAAATATAGAATAGAACAGAATAAAATATAGAACAGAAGAGAACATAGAACAGAATGGAATATAGAATAGAATGGAATATAGAATAGAATATAGAACAGAATAAAATAAAATATAGAATAGAATAGAAAAAGATAAGAATAGAATATAGAATAGAATAAAATATAGAATAAAATAAAATAAAGAATAGAATAAAATAAAATATAGAACAGAATAGAATATAAAATAGAATAAAATATAGAATAGAATATAGAATAGAGTGAAATATAGAATGGAATAAAATATAGAACGGAATAGAATGTAGAATAGATAATAATATGATAAAACAGAATAGAGAATATAATAGACTATAGAATAGAATAAAACAGAACAGCCTTGGATGGCGACCGTCTGCAATTACGACAGTCATGAAAAAAGTCCCCTTTTTCACAGTTATGACCTTTGCAGCCTCCCAGGGTCACAAGGTCAAAATTCAGGCACTTGGCAACTGTCTCATACTTATGACGGTTGCAACCTCCTGGGTTCACCTGATCCCCTTTTGCAACCTTCGGACAAGCAAGGTCAAAGGGGTGGGAGCGAGATTCGCTTAACAACCAGCTTCCTAACTTATCAACTGCAGCCATTCACTTAACAATGGCAGTGAAGAAAGTCATAAAATGGGGGTAAAAACTCACTTAACAACCAAAATTTCGGGCTCCATTATGGCCATAATTCGAGCACTTCTTCTGAAGCAAAGAAAAACCCAAAGTCAGATCCTCAAGCGCAGTGATTTCACTTGAGCAACTGCTTTGCTTAATGACTAAGGGACCAGTTCCAATTGTGGTCGTTAAACAAGGACTATCTTGATTGTTTTAAATCTAAATAAATAACCTGGATTGGCTCTCAGGCTGCCTTTATTTTGAACTGCAATTCTTTCATTCTTGCAAAAATACCATTTAAAAGAGAGAGAGACGCCACGGTGCATAGCCCCTGATTGCTAAGTTGTGTCGTTGCACCCCTTATTGCATTTTTCTGCCACAACTAGGTGCCAAATAGTTACAATATTTTGTATGGGAGGTGAGAGGAATGAGGAATGTCAGCCGAGCGATTGATGGGCCCAGGATCCTGAACAAAATTTAAATCTTTCCTAAAAATGGATATTTTTCAGGAGACTTGAGGGATGAAGGAGAAGAGAAAATGGCTAGGGAAAAATAACGGATAACAGATAATCAGAGTTGGAAGGGACCTTATAGGTCATCTAGCCCAACCCCCCACCCAAGTGGGAGTAATATAACTTACTATGGTATTGCAGGAAAGAAAAAAAAACAAATTCAGTGAAAACAGTGAGGACTAGTCACTCTCGTAGTCCAGATTTACAGGTTAGATTAGAACAATTTCAGTTTAAGTGTGGTGGTTTTAGACAGGCTACTGATAAGAGGGATTGTATGGATGTATTTATGGGGTCCCTGGTGCTCACTTGGTTGTTTTCTTGCAGACGTTTCATGACCCAACTAGGTAACATCATCAGTGCTAGAAGGGAGTGAGGTTTGTGAGGAGGAGGAGGAAGAGAAGAAGGAAGAAGAGGAGGAGGATTGTGGAGTCCTTGGTGCTCTTTGGGCTTGTTGGTTTTTTTTGTAGACGTTTCATGACCCAACTGGGAGACATCATCAGTGCTAGGAGGGAGTGGAGGGAGAGGAGGGGAGGAGGAGGAGGAGGAGGAGGAGGAAATGGACTATGGGATCCTTGGTGTTATGTGAGAGCTTGGTTGTTTTCTTCCAGATGATTCATGACCATTTAGGTAATTTATAATCAGTGCTAGGCCTAGGAGGGAGTAAAGTTTGTGGAGTGGAGAGAAAGGAGGAAAAGGAGAAGGAAAGGAGGAGGAGGAGGAGGAAGGAGGGAATGGATATGGGATGTTCATTGTATTTTGCTGTGCTTGGTTGTTTTCTAGTAGATGTTTTGTGATCCAACTAGGTAACATCATCAGATGCTAGAAAAGGAGCAAGGAAATTTAGCACTGATGATGTTACCTAGTTGGATCATGAAATGTCTGCAAGAAAATAACAACCAAACAGAATGCACCAAGGGACCTCACTGTTTCTTTCTTTTTCTCCTTCCTTCCTTCCTTCCTTCCTTTCCTTCCCTTCCTTCCTTCCTTCCTTTTCTTCAATTTATCCTCCTTCCTTCTCTTTCTACTACTCTTTCTCCTCTTCTCCATCAACCTTTCCAACATTGATGATGGTACCTAGTTGGATCGCAAAACGTCTGCAAAAAACCCACCAAGTTCAAGAGACCACCGAGGACCTCACTGTTCTTGTCTTTTTCCTCCTCCTCCTCCTCCCTTCTTTCCTTCCTCCCCTTCCTTCTCCCTCTTTCCTTCCCTTCTTTTTTTTTTCTTTCTCCTCTACTCCACAGACCTCATTCCATTCCAGCGCTGATGATGTTACCTAGCTGGATCACGAAATGTCGGCAAGAAAATCACCAGGACTCCACAGATCAACCCTGAGCTACAAATATTCTCTCCTTTTGTTACGGATCAGATTTCTACCTCTCTTCTGTTTGCAACACAGCAGCAATCAATCATTCTGATAGTTAAGGAGGGAACATTGGAGCAATTACTCCAAAACAACAACAAAGGTTGCACACTGGAGCCACCAAAGCCCATTGGTGTTTGCAAATGTCCAGCTTTGGCCATGTTCCCAGTGGCCACTGATGTGGCTGCAGAAAGCAAACAAGCCAGCCATCTCTTCGGAAACCACACTAGGTAAGACTGTCCCACAGGTGCTTTTTCAGGAGGCAACTGGACTTTCTGTTTTTGTTTTTGTTTTTTCCTTTGAAGAGGTTTCACTTCTCATCCGAGAAGCTTCTTCAGCTCTAACCGTATGGTGGGGAATGAAAGGATTGATATTCCTTGCAGGCTGCTGGTCATTTGCATCCTTTTTAGAGGGTTGTTCAGGTCATTTGGAAGTTTACCTGTGTACTCAGAGCCACCCCAGTGGTGCAAATGGGTGTGGAGCCTTTTTGGAATTGCACAGTCCTCACAGCAATTCCAAGAAGGCTCCACACCCGTTTGCACCACTCAGGTGACCCTGAGGACACAGATAAACCTCCAAGTGGCCTCAATGACTCACTAAAAGCCTGCAAATGACCTGCAAGGAGTATAAATCCTTCCATTCCTCACCATCCATTCAGAAGGCTCCACATCCATTTGCACCACACCGGTGGACCTGAGGACACAGACAAATCTCCAAGCGGCCTCAATGACTCTCTAAAAAGGCTGCAAATGACCTTCAAGGAGTATCAATCCTTCCGATCCCCACCATCCAATTCAAGCTGAAGAAGCTTCTTGGATGAGAAGCAAAATCTCTTCAAAAGAAAACAAAACAAGAAAAGTCCAGTTGCCTCCTGAAAAAAAATGCACCTTTGGAACAATCCTGACCTGGAGGATGGAGACTCTCTACAGACTTTTAGGTGAGGCTGGCTTTGTAGATAAGGTGGGAAGACAAGAAAATGCACACAGAATCTGACGCAGCAGGAACAACACAACGGTGATATCATTTGTAGAAGCCTTCAAGGTGAGGGTATCTCTGGGGTTTGGTCACCTTGATGGGAGGCGAAAAGGACGAGTGGTGGGCTTAGCCTGGATTGTTGAAGAAGGAATGTTATTGAGATTAAGATCACCTTTTATCTGGAAAGGTCCCAAAATGCACGTCAGTCACATATCAAAGGAAGGCTGTTTTTCCATGATCTACCACCAAACTGTGGCAAAACACCTGTCTAATACCAATAATGAAGAATATTTGTAGCTCAGGGCTGAAGTGTGAGGTCCTTGGTGCTCTCTGAGCTGGGTTGTTTTCTTGCAGATGTTTCATGACCCAGCTAGGTAACGTCATCAGTGGTAGAAGGGAGTTGGATTTGGAGGGTGGAGGAGGAGGAGCAGGAGGAGGAGGAGGAGATGGGGAGAACTGTGGGCTCCTTGGGGATCTGTGAGCTTGGTTGTTTTCTTGCAGACATCTCATCACCCCACTAGGTAACATCATCAGTGTTGGAAGGAAGTGGGGTTTGCAGAGAGGAGGAGGGAGAGGAAGAAGAGGAGGGAGAAGGGGAGGAGAAGGAGAAAGAGAAAGAAAGGGAAAGAGAAGGACGACAATGACCATGGGGTCCTTGGTGCTCTCTGAGCTGGGTGGTTTTCTTGGAGACCTTTCTTGACCCAACTAGGTAACATCATCAGTGCTAAAAGGGAGTTGGATTTGGAAGGGGGGCGGGAGGAGGAGGAGGAGGAGAACGACTATGGGGTCCTTAGTGTTATGTGGTAGTTTTTCTCTGAGACATTTCATGACCCAGCAATGTAACATCTTCAGTGATAGAAGGGAGTGGGGTTTGTGCAATAGAAGAGGAAGAGAAGGCAAGAGGGGAGGAGACGAAAGAGGAAGAGGATAGATATAAATAGGAGGAAGAGGAGGAGGAGTAGAATTCTGAGGTGGTATATATAAGGCCTCCTGCCTTAGGGAAGCGATGGAATATTACTTTATTATTATACAGCTTTATCACTCTACTTCACACAATTTTTTTAATAAAGACATTTATTTAATATTTGATAAAGTTCTTGACTTAATGAGCACAATTGAATAAAGATATTCTAAAGACAGAAGGAGCCAAATGTAGTCCAAACGAACCCAGCAGGCTGATAAATCACTAACCGAAGCCTTCGTAATGTGCAAAAAAAGCATATTAAAAACATTCTGAGAAACCAACATCACTTATTTTAACTTCCTCCCTTTTTCTCCCTTTCAAAACTGATTCCCCCCCCCCCCNCCCCCCCCCCCCCCCAATTCTGTCCCTCTGGTCTTCGGCTACTTTCTCTACGCTAATTTATTCGCTGGCTTAATTTCAACACCTGGTTGAAATATAAAAATACACAGACATCACAAGACAGGCTATCAAGGCTGGGTTTTTCCCATTTGCCTTCAAAATACTGAGATGGAATTTGACTCCATCAATAAATGATCTTTATAGGTCCACATTTTTTTAAAAAAATATATTTTTATTTAGGTCCAACACCATAGACAGAGGAAACACTTTTCCTAAGCCCAGGCTTCCCCCCTCCTGCCACACCAGCTGGTGCTGAACTCCCATCTTTCCCAGCCCTCCTCCTCCACCTGGGCAGGGTTCCCATGCCCATCCCTCCCAGCCACCCTGCAACCCCAGCTGGGTGCAGGACTCCTGTGCCCATCTGTCCCAGCCACCCTCCCTTCACCTGGGAGCAGGACTCTCATCCCCGTCCTTCCCAGCTGGGAGCAGGACTCCCCTGCCCATCCCTCCCAGCCACCCTGCAACCCTAACTGGGAGTGGGACTCCCATGCCCATCCTTCCCAGCTGGGTGCAGGACTCCCCTGCCCATCCCTCCCAGCCACCCTGCAACCCCAACTGGGAGTGGGACTCCCATGCCCATCCTTCCCAGCTGGGTGCAGGACTCCCCTGCCCATCTGTCCCAGCTGCCCTCCCTTCACCTGGGAGCAGGACTCCCCTGCCCATCCTTCCCAGCCTCCCTCCCCCTCCCACCCCAGCCTGGGCGCCTCCGGACTGCCTCCCCCCTCCTCCCCCGCCAGCGCCCGATGGGCTCTGTCGTCCCGGAGGCTCCGCCGCCGGGCCGCGCAGGAGGACGGGAGCCCGGCGGCGGGCAGCCCCACTCACCGGAGCCGTCCTGAGCGGAGCGGCGGCGGCGGCCGGCGAGCTCCCACTCGCGGGACATGACGGCCGGAGAGAGGAGCCGCGCCGGGTGACCCGAGGGGCCAGCTCCGTCCGCCCCGCCCCGCGCCTCCCAGGCGCCGCCCCGGCCGGGTCGCTGGGAAAGGGAGACCCTCCTCCGCTGCCCCCCCCTCCCCCCGTGGAGGAGGGGGGAGGGGCGGGGGGCCCTCCGAAGGCGGCAAAGGGAGGGAGGGGAATCTTTGGAGCTCAGCTGGGCGGAGGGGGGGTCTCTCTCTCGGAGCTTGGGGTGCGGGGGTCGTTTTGCAGACGTTTCATGACCCAACGAGGGAACTTCCTCAGCGTTAAGGGGGAGTAGGGTTTGCAGAGAGGAGGAGGAGGAGGAGGAGGAGGGAGAAGACTGCAGAGTCCTTGGTGCTTTCTGAGCCTGGTGACTTCCTGGCGGACGTTTCATGACCCAACTAGGGAACTTCCTCAGTGTTAGAAAGGAGTAGGGTTTGAGGAGGAGGAAGAGAAGCAATGAAGAGAAGAAAGGAGGAGGAGGAGGAAGGGCAGGAGGAGGAGGAGGAGGGAGAAGACTGCAGAGTCCTTGGTGCTTTCTGAGCCTGGTGACTTCCTGGCGGACGTTTCATGACCCAACTAGGGAACTTCCTCAGTGTTAGAAAGGAGTAGGGTTTGAGGAGGAGGAAGAGAAGCAATGAAGAGAAGAAAGGAGGAGGAGGAGGAAGGGCAGGAGGAGGAGGAGGAGGGAGAAGACTGCAGAGTCCTTGGTGCTCTCCGAGCCTGGTTACTTCCTGGCAGACGTTTCATGACCCAACTAGGGAACTTCCTCAGTGTTAGAAAGGAGTAGGGTTTGAGGAGGAGGAAGAGAAGCAATGAAGAGAAGAAAGGAGGAGGAGGAGGAAGGGCAGGAGGAGGAGGAGGAGGGAGAAGACTGCAGAGTCCTTGGTGCTCTCCGAGCCTGGTTACTTCCTGGCAGACGTTTCATGACCCAACTAGGGAACTTCCTCAGTGTTAGAAAGGAGTAGGGTTTGAGGAGGAGGAAGAGAAGCAATGAAGAGAAGAAAGGAGGAGGAGGAGGGGCAGGAGGAGGAGGAGGAGGAGGAGGAGGAGGAGGAGGATGGCTGTGGGGTCCTTGGTGCTTTCTGAGCTGGGTGGTTTCCTTGCAGACGTTTCATGACCCAACGAGGGAACTTCATCAGTGTTAGAAAGGAGTGGGGTTGGAGGAGGAGGAAGAGAAGCAATGAGGAGGAGAAGGGGGGAGGAGGAGGAGACAGTGTGGTTTCCTTGCTGCTCTCTGAGCTTGGTGGTTTCCTTGCAGACGTTTCATGACCCAACTAGGGAACATCATCAGTGCTAGGAGGGAGTGGGGGAGCAGAGGAGGAGGGGAAGAAGAAGGAATGAAGGGGAAGAAGGAGGAAGAGGAAGAACTGCGGGGTCCTTGGTGCTCTCTGAGCTGGGTGGTTTCCTCTCAGACGTTTCATGACCCAACTAGGGAACATCATCAGTGCTGGAAAGGAGTGGGGTTTATGGAGAGGAGGAGGAGGAGGACTGGGGCTCTTGGTAGTCTCTGAGTTGGGTTGCTTTCTTGCAGATGTGTGACTGGCTGGGGGATTCTGGGAGTTGAAGTCCACAGGTCTCCATGTGACCAATGTGCTTCGCACGTTCCTCCCTTTTATTTCTTTACAGCCAAGATGAATTTTGGAGCTATCAGACTCAGGCAGCACAAGCCAACTTTTGGAGGTAGTGAGTACTGCTCTGATACAATTTCCCCCACCACCACCTCCCATCTAACCTAGTTTAGTTTCCCTCTTTTTCGAAAGGTGCGAATGGGAAGTCTGGGAAAAGCAAGGCCTTGGTTTACGACCAGTTGCTTAGCTCAAAGTTATGACAGAATCCTCCAAAG
Organism: Laticauda laticaudata; assembly: GCA_004320025.1. NCBI lineage: Eukaryota > Metazoa > Chordata > Lepidosauria > Squamata > Elapidae > Laticauda > Laticauda laticaudata. The sequence goes on along the minus strand of BHFT01035244.1, from coordinate 41,774 downwards.
ATACTTATAACTTGGTTCTGAAGTTTGGACAATCATGTGACCAGCATGTGGCCAACAACTGGCCAGCATTTCTCGCTGTTTGCAGCCAGGTGACCAAGTTTTGTTACTTTTTTTTTTTTTTTTTGCAGAAAACTGGCATTTCTGCTTTCCTTCAGAAATGCTCCACGGTGCCCGATCGATTTAATGTGTTAATTCATTCGATGTATTGTTAATAAAGGCAGCCAATTTATACACAAAAAAGGCTAACAGCTTTTGTCAACCGACCTTATTAGTCATTTGCTAAACGACGGCCGGTGTTCTGTTTTACGATGGCTGCTAAAAAAAAAAAAAAGATCGTAACGTCAGGTGGGTCAGGCGAGCGACCTGCTTTGCAACCGTCACAACTTAACAACCGTCCATTTCGGCCGTTAAAATCGAGGACTGCGAGATACCAACTGCATGAGATGGACGGCACCTTCTATTGTATTCTACATTCTATCTGTATATATAAAAGCGAAATACAATTCACGCATCATCACAAAATCTCCAGAACCGTAAAGCCTACAAACTTGAAATTTGCCACGTTTGTTCCTCTTGGCTTCTAGGGGCTCACTAAGAAAGGATTTTTCAAAATGACCCTCAGAGCATTTAGAATAATTCTTATATTATTATTATGATTATTAACACGCTCTGATGCTAAGGAGTTCGACTCCCCCTCCCCACCTGAAAAAAAGAAATCTCTTGCAAATGCAAAACACAAGCAGAGGAGTTTCAGTTTCAGTTTCAGAGCACCAACCAACTTTTAGTACAGAACAGTTGAGCTAAGCCACGCCCAGGCTCCTTGCTGTCTCCTTGCTCACACAGCAAATAGTTTCAGTTTCCAAACAGCCCTCAACTCTCTCAGGATGCTCTCTGACAGGATGCTGGTAGCCACATGAATACCGATGGATGCTGGTAGGCAGAAGCAGATTTTTTTTGTCCTTTATTTTCCTCCCCAAAAACTAAGCCCGACCACATAGTTTCATAGCAGGGGTATCGAGCTAGTAAATAAATACTAGTAAATAAATATGGGTATCGAGCTAGTAAATAAATATTAGTAAATAAATATGGGTATCGAGCTAGTAAATAAATACTAGTAAATAAATATGGGTATCGAGCTAGTAAATAAATACTAGTAAATAAATATGGGAATCGAGCTAGTAAATAAATACTAGAAAATAAATATGGGTATCGAGCTAGTAAATAAATAAATCACCAACGTGGCGAGAATAGACAGAAAATGGAGGAAAGTCACTTTAATCAATTTCACACTTAACAACATAAATTGGTAAGTTTCACAGCCCCAAGCAGCTTTAACACAGAACAGTTGAGCTAAGCCACACCCAGTCACCTTGCTGTCTCCTTGCTCACACAGCAAATACTCTAAGTCAAAGGTTTGTCGGGAGTTGAGAGAGTGTGTGACTGTCGACGCTAGCCAGATGAATACCAATGGATGCTGGTTGGCAAAGACATAATTTTTTTCTCCCTTATTTTCTTCCTCAAAACCTAAGCCCAACCACATAGTTTCGTAGCGAAGCACGGGGTCTCTAGCTAGTATTTTATATTTATACTTTTATTTTAAAAACCTTTTTTCGAAAAAGCATTGCATGGAGCTTATTGTAAATAATCGAGGCAGCATCAGTTCATGTATAGATAAGGGATTTGACAAGAACTAAAGTCGATGCCATCCGGACGGCCAATATTTTTAATTTGTGTGGCTGCGGCGTATCTCCTGATGCGAATCACAAGAGGGCTGTCATCCCATCTTCCCCTTTATAATAAATTATTATAAATTTAAGCCTTTTTTAAAGACAAAAATTGAGGTGGGGCAGAGAGATGTGCTCAGGGTTTAAGCATCTGGGGACTGCTGGATGTTACAGGTAGTCCTTGACTTAACAACAGTGGAAACCAAAATTTCCGTTGCTAAGCGAGATGGCAGTTAAATGACTTTTTGCCACGTTTTTACGATTTCCCTTGCCAGAGTCGTTAAGTGAATAGCTGCCCTTAAGTTAGTTAACATGGATGTGAAGTAAACCAAAGTTTCCATTTACTAATTAAGCAAGACAGCTCTTCGATGACCTTTGCCCCATTTTTACCACTTTGCTTGTCACGGACGTTAAGTGAATCCCTGCCATGGTTAAGTTAGCAACATGGTCATTAAGCGAATCTGGCTTCGTTGACTTTGCTTGCCAGGTCACAAAAAAGGGAACACTGCAACCATCATAAATATGACTCAGTTGCCAAATTTTTGATCACGTGACCATTGGGGGGAAAATGCAACGGTCGTAAGTGTGAAAAATGGCCCTAATTCACATTTTTTTCAGTATCGTTGTGACTTTGAAAAGTCACTAAATGAATGGTTGTAAGCGGAGGATTGTCAATAACGAGTCTCTCAACATTTATGACCTGGCCACCTGGAGCTACTGGATGTCCATTCAAAAGGGCAGCACGCAGGGAGTCCTCAACTTATGACTGTTGTAAGTTGAGATGATCCTAATGCGGGTCACTCAGAAAACCAACCTGTTTTTACGATTGGGTATTTTCTCATTAAGTGAACACTGCGGTTAGTAAACCCTTTTTTTTTTGCCATGGTTGCTAAGCAAACCACTGCAGTTGTTAAGTGAACTGTGAAGAATTTTAAGCAAACCCAGCTTCTCTATATCGACTTTGTGCATCGGACGGGAAGGTCACAAGAGGGAATGGCGTGGCCTCCCACCGGAACAGTGCAACCGTCGTTAAGTACATGCCAGTTGCCTGAATTTTGATCAGGTGAGCATGGGGATGTCATGATGGTCGGTAAGTGTGAAACACCATGTTCTGACCCCCGCCCTTTTCCAACAAATCAAATCAGATCCAAAGGCATCAGAAACCTTTTAATACGAAGACGTTTTATTAATCGACACTATTCGTGTTCGGAACGGTTTGACACACACTAAACGGTTTTCTATTGTCTCAAGAAATAATTTGCAAAATAAGAATACTCAAATACAAACTCAGGATACCGGAATGTCCATGAGGCTGTTCCAAAACGTTTTTGCTTCCTGCAAAGAACGTCCGATTCACAGATGGCTTTTATTTTCTTGAAGGAGGGGCCATTATCTTGAAGCCTTACTCCTGAGTCCGTGCTGTTGTAATTGTTCTTTCTTCCGAACAATCCTTCGTGCACACGCACTTGGCACAGGCTCCTCGGGAACCTCCTCATCGCTGCTGCCAGACCCCAGTCTCTGAAGGCAGCAGTTCACTCCCTAATGGTCCTGGCCCCTCATCTGAGTCCTCACTCTCCTCAGTCATCCGCACCTGCTGCCAGCTAACCACAACACACCATAATAACTGATGTCAACTAAAAAAATACTCCTTTGGTCTTTTAAGTTGCCAGCAGAAAGGGAGTGGGGGGAAAAAGTAGTGCATTCCTTAAATGCCTCTGATAATTGCTAGGCAGCCGAAGCTGTTGGCACGCAAGATTATTATTGGACAGCATGATTGATGACTCTTGGCTATTCTTGATTGTACCCTATGACTATCATTAAATGTTGTACGTTATGATTCTTGATTCTGAATGAATGTAAGCTTTCTTTATGTACACTGAGAGTATTTACACCAAGACAAATTCCTTGCGTGTCCAATCACACTTGGCCAATAAAGTATTCTATGGATGTGTCTCATTGGAGAATATGCATCCAGGGGATGGGGTGGGGAAGACCAGGGTCAAGGGGGAAATGTATAATGTGTCTCAGAGTTGGTTGTAACCAGGAAACACGGACATACTAATTCTTAATAAATCAATCTTTTTTATTCTGAGAGATGCAGCTAGAGACTTATGATTTGAATGGGAATGTGATGACCCGGAGTGTAACACAAACAGCAAAATCCAAAATGTAAATAAATGTCCTTTAATGCCTCCAACTTGGCCTCACTGTTCAATAATACTCAGTTAGAGATAAAACGTACTCAAAAATAGTCTTCCAAAGAAAGTAGTACAGTCCAAACTTAATGAGCAGATAGAGGCGAAATAAAAAAACAAACTACAATGATGATATTTCCACAACAGGACAGGAGAAATATTTACCAAATTCAAGGAGATAACAAGGCAGTCTGTTGGAAGGACGCCAACCAAGATAACTTCAGCCCAAAACACACTTTGATTCTGGCAACACTGTGTTGTAACCCTCTCTCTTATATACTATTCTTCCCAATGAGGGGATCATGCCCACTTCCTCTCCCATAAGCCAAGTTGCTCCCTTCTCCGTTCCTCCTTCCGTGCCCTAAGATGAAGAGGGGATGGGCCTGGTTCTTCCTCTGACTGCCCAGCCAGCCTCTGCCCTTCCCCAGTCTCCTCCACGATCTCCGGAGCCACACCTCCACTCCCTGTTGGCTGTTCCTCCTCTCCCTCAGCGTCCAACTTTAACAAGGGCATGGCAGGGCGTGCATGTCGGTGTCTTGACAACTGACTTTTTTCTCTGCGATTCTTACTTCAAACAGTCTCTAAGCAAACAGTTGTAAATCAAGCACCACCTGTATGGGCTAATGGCAGAACACCTCACTTCTGCTTTTGAGTTACATCAAAAAGAGGACGGGATTAAATGCACAAAAACCAGAAAGAAATAGCAGGAAAGTCAGGGAATCTGTTCTGATCCTGGGATCTCTTCCCAAGATCATGAAGCCGACTCCTCATCCAGATAAAACCCCCTTTATTTAGGTTAAAGAGAATTGCTCTCCAGCAAAGTCCCGGCAAACAGTCTTTCAAGAGATTTCACAATGACAGGCCTTTATCAGGCTTGGAGAGCTGCTAGGCCGATAGCTTTTAAATGCCATGCTGTAGCAGCAGTGACTTGGAAAGAAGTCAGGAACAGATCTTCACACTAATTAAACAAACTAATTGTCTTCTACAAACCCCATTCCCCTTTTGCTCCTCTTTTAATCCCTATGGGAGGGAGCATTCACTGTCCACCTGCACCCTTACTCCCTTGTTCCTTAACTGTGCCCTTCTTCTGGCAGCTCTGCGCATACGAACACTGGGAACAGGCTCCAGCTGTTCTTCTTCCCCACTGATCTCCGATTCCAAAGGCAGCTGATAACTGTCAGACGACCCTGGCCCCATCTCTGCTTCCGACACAGAGCCCTTGTCAGAGCCTCCCCCAGACTCCAGGACCGGCCCATGCTCCTCCCCAACCTCCTCACTCACTTCGAGTCCAACAGGCATGGAGACAAAATTAACCAAAATAATTCCATTTAATATCAGTACCAACACAATCCCCAAATGTCTCGGCACTGACAAGAAAGACCCACAATTACAAAATAGTACATTCCCCAGCTGCAGACACACCCCTGCCATATCATGCTAGTCCGCTTGCATTTGTGTAAACACAATGCACAAAGAGTGGTTCAAGGTAACTTGGGCAATGCCTTGCTTTACAATCAGGACGTCACTAGTGAGAAACACGATCGGGTAACATTTTGTAGCACTGGACGTCGTAAGATGTGTAGCAAAAAAATAAAAAAAAAAGCACTGCATTTGCTAATCTTTTAGTGGAATATTAGCTAAAATCACTTTTTAAAAAAGTTGCTTTGAAGAGAAGTGGTTAAGATATATATACAATACATATTTGTGGGCTACTGCAGTAAAGAGATAGTTTTTAAAACTTTTCCTGCGGGGTGAGGAGGATGCAAGTAATTTTTCCGCTCTTGGGTGAGGTCTACTATTTTGGAGGAAAATCAATTGCAGGATTTTCTATCAAGATGTCCACAATTAGGTGGGTTTTTTCACACTCTTGCAACCTTGGGGGTGTGAATGCTTGTATAATCAGGCATTCTTGAATGCATTGCTCAATTTTGGCAAGTGTTAAGATAGGTGGACTTCAACTCCCAGCATTCCCCAGCCAGCATGTCTGGCTGGCTGGGGAATTCTAGGAGTTGAAGTCCATCTATCTTAAACTTGAGAAATACTTTTATACTTGTTGAAAAACAAAGTACATTATTCTCACAATGTTGTTTCTTCCATTGCACAGTTACACAAAGGGGAAAAATTCCAAATTTTTTTTTTTCCAGAATGAACTCTTGAAGGACAGCATAAAGTTTGATTTTTTAAGAATCCTGAAAAAAAACCACCCCAATTCTGTTCAAAAAACAGACCTTTTTAAAAAAAGTTTTAAAATAATGTTTTGGAGTGTTCTCAAAGCAAAACCGGATGCAACACCCGGCTCTGGAAATAACCAATATTTTCACCTCAAACCACACACAGAGTCAGACAAACACATTACAACTTTTCTGTGCTAGTTGTCGAAAGCACATACTTTTGTGAAAAGGGGAACCCAAATGGCACAGGATCCAGATTTTAATATATCTTTTTCGATTAGTGTTATTTAATGTATTGGTTGTAGAGAAGCAACAATCCTTAATGTATTTAGGGACTCCTGATTCGATTCAAAAGTATGATTTGGGATTTGGGCTCCACATTAATCAATGGAAAGTAGCAAACCAGGTTTTTTTTCAGACTGATTTCCTCCAAAATTTTTCCAAAAAGGCAGTTCCGTTCATCGAGTAAGAATTAAACATCCCTTCTGTTTAAATCTCCTGCTTAGAAACAGCATTTAAAATAGGTCTTTTTTTCCCCTGGACTCTTCCGTTGTTGTAAAACTAATAATAATAAAGCACCCCTCTCTTTGTGTGGCCGTGAAATTCAAGGCAGTTACAATCTCAGAGCTAAATTCCCAACCTAGGGAAGGAATTTATCCTCTCGGAGTTAAAAGAATCCGTGGCTGGATATTCAGCTAGTCTCCAAAAATCCAGAGAACATTCACGCCGGATAATCCAAGGTTGACTCGCCTGCGAAGAAAAGGACATGATTAGATCACAAAAATTCCGTTGGAATTTCACATTTTTTTTTTTTTGGCTCTAGCTAGAAATGAACTGTGCTGAATAATGGAAAAATGAAGGATTATGTGTTGACTTAGTTATATATGACAACATTAGATCGAAGTAGCAACTTTCTTGGCCATATTAATTATTAGAACAGATACAAGAATTTAGAAATGGGGGAACATTGTTATACATACTTTTATTCAATACTAGCTCGATACCTGTGTTTCGCTATGAAACTATGTGGTGGGGCATAGTTTTTGGGGAGGAAAATAAGGGGAAAAAGTTCTGCCTCTGCCTACCAGCATCCATCGGTGTTCATTTGGTTAGCGTCCTGTCAGTGTGTGAGAGTTGAGGGCTGTTTGGAAACTGAAACAGCATTTGCTGGGTGAGCAAGGAGACATCAAGGAGCCTAGGGGTGGCTTAGCTCAACTGTTCTTTACTAAAGCTGCTTGGTGCTGTGAAACTGAGACTGAAACTCCTCTGTTTGTGTTTTGCATTTGGAGCAGATTTCTTTTCAGGAGGGGAGGGGAAGTCAAACTCTTTAGCATCAGAGCGTGTTAATAATGATAATATAGGAAATACTAATGCTCTGATGATCATTTTGAAAACTTCTTTCTTAGCGAACACCTAGAAGCCAAGAGGAAGATATAGGCCACATTTCAAGTGTGTAGCTTTACAGTCCTGGAGATTTTGTGATGATGAATGAAGGGTATTTCACTTTTAAATATATAGATTAGAATATATTAAAAAATTTAGAAATGGGGGAACATTGTTATACATATTTTTATTTATATATTTATATTTACATATAAAGTGAACACTAAAGATTAAGATCTGAATTTGAAAAAGGATGTGACTAGATAGGCTCAAAAGTAAAAGTTATTACTATCAGAAGAATGTAGCAAATGTTAATAATTGAAAAAACGGAGGATTAAGTGCTGATACAATTATGTATAACAACATTAAGACTACACAAGCTGGACTAATTTAGTAATGTTTTTATGTATTCTTGCTTTTGTGTCAAAATGATGACACTCAGATACCACACCGTTCACAAAATGATACTGATGTATGTGTTTAAGAATATATATATACATACATACATACATACATATGTATCTATATGTATGTATATATATATATATATATGTATGTATAACATTTGATCACTTGATTGGAAATCAGGGATTTCACAAATTCTTTCTCTAGCTAGAAATGAACCATGCAAAATCAGACCTGGGAGATGAATTTCAGGGCCAAAGAGAGACATGAAATCTATTTTTAAATCTTGTTATGCACCCAAAATCACATTTTGGGTTTTCTTTTTTTTTTTTTAGGGGGAGAGGAGAGAACATTTGCACCAAGAAAAATTCCTTGTGTGTTCAATCACACATGGCCAATAAAGAATTCTATTCTGTTTCCATTCCACTCTGCTCATATTCTACTCTATTCTATGTTTTATTCCTTAATTCTATTCATTTCTATTCTATTTTATTCTATTGTATTCCATTCTCTACCCTATTCTATTCTAATTCTATTCTAACTACTGGGAAAGAACAGGTTTGAAAAAGCCACCTGTTTAGTTGTAGATTAAGTTGGGAAGTTGGAATTGGGCCGCGGGAATGGCTGGCCGGAACCCCTGTATGGGCTGCACAACTTGTGAGCACATCGGGCCGGTGGGCATTTGTGTGTGTGTGTGTGTGTGTGTGTGTGTGTGTGTGTGTGTATGTCAACCCTCCACTCACACAAATCTAACTGCATTGCGTGGACACTGTTGTTGTAGATCGGGGTGTGTGTGTGTGAAACTGGATTTCTTCGAGGGCTGGATCAGCACTGAAGTTCTCCGTGGGTCGGCTGGGGGTGGATGGATGGGAGATGGGTCAGGCGCCTTCTGCAGCACCAATTTAAGAACAGCAATTCGCTTAACAACTGTGGCGAGGAAAGTCGTAAAACGAGGCAAATCCCATTCAACAAATTTCTCTCTCTCGGCAACATGAATGTTGGCCTTCATCGTGGTTGTAAGTTGAGGACTACCAGTATTAGCTGTAGGGACAGAAATAGATAAGAGTATCCTACGTACCCAAGCATCCCCGATTCCTTGGTCTTTATGATGTATAGGAACATAAGCAAGGTGTGGAACAGGTTGTTTCTGCCCTAAACAGGAGGGATGAGAAGAAGGCAAACAGGTGAGAGCCTGACCAGTTTACACTTGCAACAAGGTGTGTCTTTTCCCCCCCCTTCCCTTGTGCCTAGTTTTGTTTTTACCCAAAACTGTTTGGCTTTGTTAAAAAGAATGTCAAAAAGGGTGTCAGGGTTGAAGCCTACGCATCTTAAAATGGCCAAGGTTGAGAAACATTGCTATGGGTATGAAAGGAGGAGGAGGAGGAAGAGGAGGAGGAGACTGTGGGGTCCTGAGTGCTCTCTGAGTTTGGGGGTCTTCTTACAGATGTTTCATGACCCAACTCGGTAACATCATCAGGGCTAGAAGGGAGGAGGATAACAACTGTGGGGCCCTTGATGCTCCCTGAACTTGGTTGTTTTCTTGCAGACATTTTATTACCCAACTAGGTAACTGCATCAGGGCTAGAAGGGAGGAGGACTGTAAAGCCTTTGGTGTACTCTGAGCTTGGTAATTTTCTTGCAGACGTTGTATGAGCCAACTAGGTAACATCATCAGTGCTAGAATGGACTGGGGTTTGCAGACAGGAGGAGGAGGAGTAGGAGGAGTAGGAGTAGGAGTAGGAGAGGAGGAGGAGAACAACAACTGTGGGGTCTTTGATGCTCTCTGATCTGAGTGGTTTCTTTGCATACCTTTCATGACCCAACTAGGTAACATCATCCGTGCTACAAGGGAATGGGGTTTGCAGAGAGGAGGAGGAGGAGGGGGAGGACAAGGAGGAGGAGGACGGCAACAACGATTGTCAGTTCTATGCTTTCTGAGCTTGCTGATTTTCTTGCAGACGTTTTGTGACCTAACTGGGGAACTTCATCAGTGTTAGGAGGGAATGGTATTTGTGGAGTGAAGGAGAATTAGGGAAGAAGGGAGGAGAAAGAGAGGGGGAGGAGAAGGAGGACGACTGTGGGGTCCTTAGTGCTCTCTGAGGTTGGCTGTTTTTCTTGCAGGCGTCTCGTGACCCAACTAGGTAATATCAGCAGCAAGAAGTTTCCCTCCTCCCACTGATGATATAACCTAGTTGGGTCACGAAATGTCTGCAAAAAAACAACCAAGCTCAGAGAGCACTAAGGACCCCAGAGACGTTATCAATTCCCCCCCCCCCCCCC
>BHFT01035244.1:1223-31601 GCA_004320025.1 Laticauda laticaudata | reverse complement strand
CCCCCCCCCCCCCCCCATTGATCAGCTACCACTCTGTTCTGGAAAAGTCAGAGAGAAGTTGCAACACTCCTACCTTAGGAAGATTGTAGACTTGTTGTTGGTAAATCAGCTCATAATGGGGAGGATTGACGCTACTCTGGTAGACGCAGAACAAGTTCTCGTTCGATATATCTGTGAGCGAGAAGAATCATATCTGGCCTCAGTTGAAAGCCCGATCAAACAAAATTAAATGAAGTTCTATTGCAATATGGAACGAGATGCCAACGAGATGAGGGGTCTCCAACCGTGGCAACTTTAAAGACTTGTGGACTTCAGCTCCCAGAATTCCTCAGCCAACAAGTCTTAAAGTTGCCAAGGTTGGAGACCCCTCATCTAAATTACTCCTGGTGGAGTCCAGCTGGCGATACATAAATGCTGTGACCCAACACAATCCAAGAACTGTAATGTGCACAACTCCAAGCAAGCAGAAACACCTCCCTGTCTGTGGAGGACCAGTGGTCCAGAATAAAATAACAAAACAGAGCTGGAAGGGACCCTTGGAGATCTTCTAGTCCAACCCCCCTGCTCAAGCAGAAGATCTTCTCCCATTCCCTTCTTAAAAGCCTCCAGTGATGGAGGATTCACAACTGCAAGAAAACCGCCAGGCTCAGAGAGCACCATGGACCACACAGTTATCCTCCCGCTCCTCTCCTCTCCAAACCCTCCAAGCACCGATGATGTTCCCTAGTTGGGTCATGAAACGCCTGCAAGTCAGACACTTCATGGGTGTTTGAGCCTCTTCAGGCTTGGTGAAATTTTGTTTCACAGCTGGATGCATTGGAGGGCATTGTACAACGTGGAGTCCTGCCACAGCATTTTCGGGGTGTTTGGATCAGAATTTGGACATGGCCGTTCCAAAAGAACGAACTGATACTTTTTCATCCATTTTCTTACACTTTTGCTTGAACGCTTGAGATCCTCGCTCTTGTCACATAACCCTCTTGCGCTTCAGGTGATGAGAAAATGGCCTCAGATCTGCTTCCTGCAGGCACCTGCTCAAATATTGGAATCAAAAGAGAGCTGGAAGGGACTTTAGAGGTCTTCTAGTCCAACTTCTGCTCAAGCTGGAGACCCTAGCCCATTTCAGACAAGTGACTGTCCAGTCTCTTCTTAAAAACTCCCAGTGTGGGAGCATTCACAACTTCTGGTGGCAAGCAGTTCCACTGGTTAATTGTTCTCACTGTCATGAAATTTCACCTTAGTTCCAGGTTGCTTCTCTCTCTTAGTTAGTTTCCATCCATTGTTTCTTATCCTACCTTCAGGTGTTTTGGAGAATAATTTGAGACCCTCTTTTTGGGGGCAGCCCCATAAATTTGGAAGATGCTCTCTTGTCTCCCCTGGTCCTTCTCTTCGGTAGACCAGCCAGGCCCAGTTCCTGCAACCGTTCATCGTTTTCTTTAGCCTCCAGTCCCCTCATCATCCTGGTTGCTCTTCTCTGCACTCTTTCCAGGGTCTCAACATCTCTTTTATATCATGGTGACCAAAACTGGACTGCAATGTTCCAAGACTCAAAGGGGTGTGAGACAAAAATAACAAAGTCACAAAAGTAGAATAAATTCTCTTTACTGCCTCCAACTTGGCCCCCAATGTCCAATTATCCTCGGCTGGAGATCAGACTTCCAAAAACAGTCTATGAAGGGAGTAAATGCCGTCTGAACCCAAAGTAAAGATAATTAGAAATTAAAAAAACCAACACAAACCACGCTGAAGTCATTAACACGGCAGGCCAGGATGATAAGTTGCAGACTTCCAAAGGGTTAACACAACACCCACAGTTGGGAGGACGCCAAAACCCAGATAAGCCTCAACAAAAGATAATGCACTCTTTGCTTCCAGCAAGGAGTTGTGTGCAAACCACCCCACTTATATCCTGTTCTCCCAGCTGCAGTTAATAAAAGGGATCAGGGCCTTTTCCTCTCCCGTAAGCCATGTTGCTCCCTTCTGTTCCTCCCTGCATGCCCTAGGATGAAAAAGGAATGGGCCTGGGTCTTCCTCCGAATGCCCAGCCGGACTGTGCCCTTCCCCAGTTTCCTCCACAGCCACCGGAGCTGCACTCCCACTCCCTGTCAGCTGCTCAGTCTCCCCCTCCAAATCAGACTCCCAACAAGAGCATGACAGTGGCCTTACTAAGGCTTTGTAAAGTGGTACTTACTCTTCACACAATCTAATGATGTTCATGATGGCCCTATCTGTGCATTTAACAATTGTTGAATCCAGGCCTTCTAGCACCAAGGTGCAGGCAGTCTTCTAGTTACAACCACTCATTTAATGACTGTTTGAAGTTGCAACAGCCCTGAAATAGGCTGTTATTCACATTTACGATCATTGCCGCATCCCCGTGGCTGGGTGATCAAAATTTGGAGGCCTGGCAACCGATTCATATTTGTGCCGGTTGCACATTCCCATATAAATAATATCCAATATATTTATTTCACAAGCTTCTCTTATTGCTTTATAAATACATCTAGTCCATTTTAATTTGTTTTAGTTTCTAACCATTGATAAAACAAATCCCATACCATGCAATATTCAGATTCTTCTTTTTCTTTAATTTCCAATGTTAACCTATTCATTTCTGCACATTCAAATATTTTCTCAATTACTTTTCCTTCTATCGGCATCACTTTTCCAATACTGAGCAAATATAATTCTAGAAGCTGTTAATACATGTATGATTAAATATGTTTTTTCTTTATTGCAACCTTCAGGTACCATTCCTAATAAAAAATATTTCAGGTTTCAAATCTATGTTATTTGATCATTTTTTCCAACCATATGTGTATTTTAGTCCAATATCTTTTAGCTTCTGTACAAGGCCACCACATTTGGTAGCATGTTCCTAGTGTTTGATGACACTTTCAGCATTTGGCTGATTTATCTTTAAACATTTTCGCTAGTTTTACTGGTGAGCTGATTCATATTCATAATGGTTACAGCGTTTCCAAGGGTCACATGATTTCCCTTTTGCGACCTTCTGATGAGGAAAAGTCAATGGAGGAAGCTGTCATGCCCGTTAAGACTCCAAGGGAGAGGAGGAACAGCCAACAGAGAGTGGGAGTATGGCTCTTGAAGTTATGGAGGAAACTGGGAAAGGGCACAGGCCGGCTGGCCATTCAGAGGAAGACCCAGGCCCACCCCCTCTTCATCCTAGGGCATGCAAGGAGGAGTGGTTAAGGGAGAAATGTGAATGGTGTGGTCTACGGGGGAGGAAAGGGCCCTGATCCCCTTCATGGGCTGCAGCTGGCATGGGCCAATGCTGGAAGCAAAGCGTGAAAAAATTATAGTCTGTCAGTTCTTATCTGAGTTCTAGTGTCCTTCCCAGTGTGTGTATTTCAATATCTGTGGATGTCTTCAAGCCCTTATCCTGCTTTGTCTTCTTAATTGCTTCAGTGTGATTTGTGTTGTTTTTTTTCTATTTATACTTTATATGTATAGTTTGAAAGGAATTTCTTCCTTTTCACAACTGTTTGTGGGGGAGATTTTTTCTCCAATCAATGATAATTGGACCTTAGAGGCCAAGTTGAAGGAATTAAAGGGACTTTACCTATTTTGGTGACTTTGTTGCTTCTGTATCCCACCCTGGGTCATCACAGAAGCCAGGTTTGCTTAACGACTGCACAATTCACTTAACGACCACAGTGATTTGCTAAACAACAGTGGTGAAACTCACGTAGCAACTGTCTTGCTAAGCAATAGAAATCAGGAGGTTCTGAAAATCTGAAATTTGTGGTTCTTAAGTTGAAATTCTACTCATGTTTTTTTTTTTTTTAAAGGACAGCCTACATTACCTGGTTTATCAGGGGTTTGAATGAAATGCTGGGAGGTAAAGGTTTTCCCGTCGGGATACTTAGGATGGGGAGGCAGCCTGGAGTCAAGATACGTGCAGAATACGTGCATGAGGATCTGGAGGGAGAGAAGGGAAGTCCAGATTTAGCACCATGTCAGACATTTCAGAAACAAACACGGTGAGTTCTAGTTCCAATTTAGGTGTGAAAGGCAGCTGGGTGACTTTGGGCCAATTGTCTGGATATGGTGAATTCTAGTTCTACCTTAGGTGTGAAAGTTGCTTGGTTGATTTTGGGCTAATTGCTAGGAGCGAGTGAGTTTTAGTTCCACTTTAGGTGTGAAAGCCAGCCGGGTGACTTTGGGCCAGTCACTGGGACAGGGTGAGTTCTAGTTCCGCCTTAGGCATGAAAGCTGTTTGGGAGACTCTGAGCCAATCACCAGGAGACTGTGAGTTCTTAGGCATAAAATTTGGCTGGGTGACTTTGGGCCAATCGTTCTCTCTTTCAGCCCAGCCCATGTCACAGGGTTGTTGTTGTGGGGAACGCAGGAGGAGGAAGACATGTTGTATATGTTCACTGCCTTGTAAATTATTTGTAAAAATAATAAAGACCGGACACAAATAACTCTGCAAGCCGACTTGCTGGGAACAGAAAAGGGACAATGAATCGGATACACCTGCTTTTACTGACTTAAGAAGGCTTTGGACCAGGTGGTGGACTTACTCCGCAGTCCGTGGGCAAATCAGTATCCCATGTGCGTGCTTTGAAGTCTCCTCCTCGATTCCATCGGAACGAACTCATGCACCCACCATGGGAAAGCTCTGTCAGTTAGCAAAAAACAATACTGTGAATGGCCAAAATGAGGGAAATAATTTTTTCCAGCTCTTTTTCATTTGTTTCATTGTCAGTTCTGCTACAGATAGTCCTCGTGTTACGACAGCAATTGGGAAAGGAATGTATGTATTAATCGTATACCTGCAGGACTGGGAGTTCTAGTTCCGCCTTAGGCCCAAAAGCTGGCTGGGTGACTTTGGACCAATCACCAGGAGATGGTGAGTTCCAGTCCTGCCTTAGGCATGAAAGCCAGGTGGGTGACTTTGGACCAATCACCAGGAGTCAAGGAGTTCTAGTCCCACCTTAGGAAGGAAAGCCAATTAATTGACTCTAGGACAATCCCCAGGAGATGGTGAGTTCTAATCTTGCCTTCAACATAAAGAGCTCATTAGGTTTCTTTGGGCCAATCACCAGGAGACAGTGAGTTCTAGTCCTGCTTTAGGCATGAAAGGTGGTTTTGGTCCTATCACTCTCTCTCTCAGCCCAACCCACCTCACAGGGTTGTCGCTGTGAGGAAAACAGGATGTCTGGGGACTATTAGGTTACGTTTGTTGACTTCAATGATTCAGAGACCAACAATTAAAGGCAGAAGAGAAATAAAACAGCTATTCACCTTTGATCCTCTCTACTAAATATTCCTGGTTTGGGGTCAGGTCCAAGTATTGCACTATGGTGTTCAGGGTGGGAATAAGGGGTCCTTTAACCAAAGCTGCTTGCTTCAAGCTGCTCAGGCTGGCCTCTGCAAAAATAAAAAATATACACATACACACACACAGAGAAACTATTCCCTTTGTCATCATCAAGAAACCCAGTTTCGTGTCTCGGTAACAATTGAGGACTTCCTTTTGTTCAAGCGACAACCTCACAAATGGGAAGTAAGTAACTGCGATCGAGAGTTCTCGATTCTGCAGCGCAAAACATTCAAGATGCCTAAAAGTCTGTGGAAATTCCCACTCCATCAGGTTATGGTTGTCTCAAAGGTGCATTTTCCCCCCGCAAGAGGCAATTGAATTTTCTGGGTTTTTTTTCCCTTTTGAAGATGTTTCGCTTCTCCTCCAAGAAGCTTCTTTGGCTCTGACTGGATGGTGGGGAACGGAAAGATACTCCTTGCAGAGAAAACTGGTCATTTGCTTCCATTTAAAGGGTCATTGAGGCCGCTTGGAGGTTTCTCTGTGTCCTCAGGGTCACACCTGAGTGGTGCAAATGGTTCCTGTAGGCTGCAATTTTTCTTCTCTGGAAATCCATTCCTACTCCCATGCCATTCAAAGGGTGTCCATCCCAAATTGCAGACAGCTGGTCATTTCCGAAAAATTGCAGAATAGAGGAACCATTTGCCCCACTCATGTGACTCTGAGGACACAGATAAGCCTCCAAGTAGCCTCAACGACTCGCTAAAAGGATGCAAATGACCAGCTGTCTCAAAAAGAATATAAATCCTTCCATTCTCCACCATCCAGTCAGAAGCTGAAGAAGCTTCTTGGAGGAGAAGGGAAACTTCAAAAGAAAAACCAGAAAGTCCAGTTGCCTCTTGGAAAAAAAAAAAGCACCTTTGGGGGTACCAACAAGACAAGATTCAGCAGTCCATCTGCATTTAAAAGATAGGGAATCCTGGGAGTTAAAGTCTATCCACCTTCCACCTAGCAAGACTGAGAAGCAGCAGCTTAAAAAGCAGCCTTGCTGGCTGAGGAATTCTGAGAGTTGAAGTCCATCCATCTTCAATCTTACATTAACGTAACTGTACAAAACATTATGTCATGTTTTTCCCCCCTACAGAATTGACAACTTCAGATGCTTCCAAGCTAGGAAAAACCCTTTTCTCGAGAACGCTGCTACATTCTAAGCTTGTTTTTAAAAATATCATGTTTCCCCCAAAACAAGATCCTGTCTTATAATTTTTTGCCACCAAACAAAAGGCACCAGGTCTTATTTTGGGGGAATGTCATCCACTGACTAATCTCACTTGTGTGTGTCGCTCCCGGTCTCCTTTTCGCAGTCACAGGCCTTCAGGAACTTCTTCTTCTGTGGCCAGTGAGGCTTTCCTGCAGCCTTCAGGATCAATCCAGAGCTTTGTTCTCAGCTCCAAAGGCCTTCAAGAAAGCCTTGCCGGCTGTAGAAGAAATGGCCTGGCCGGGCAGGTGTCAAGGCATGTGAGGCCTGGTTACAACTGTCCAAAGGCAAGTAGTAGGGCATCTCCACTCACCCCCATCCCAACCCTAGCTTAATTTTTACCCATCCACTCTGGAGTGGGAGGGATCTTAATTAGGGCTTATTTTGGGGGGTAGGGCTTATAATTGGGTGCATGTGTAAAATCATGCTAGGGCTTACTTTCAGGGTGGGTTGTATTTTTGGGGAAACGGGATAAATTACAATTTTAATCCATATATTTTACTTGGAGCACATGATTAGTTGTTCTTTTCCGCAGAGTCACCATACCTCCAATCTGTAGCTCTGGACACCCCATTCTCCGCAGCTGAGTGCTTACAGAGTCCATCTCTTGAACCAGCGGCACCAAAATTGTCTCGTTGACCCACTGTTGGATCCAAAAAGATTTGAGAGGTGGGAGGAGGAGGGGGGGAAAGGACAACAGAAGTTAGAAGGGCGACACGTTCTGGATGCTTTTCTAGGTTGCTATGTTTCATTGAGGGACTGGTCATAAGGAGTGGACTAGGTGCACTTCGGGCCCAATTGCCCCTATTTAGCCTGAGTTCCTTCCCTAAGCTCCAACCTCAGGAGGGAATTTCCAGGGCTGTGTCACATTTGAACACATACACACACACACACACACACACACACCGAGGCCAAAAGCAAAACTCACATTTCTGAATTTGGCAGTCCAAGAATCCATGTGATCGAACAGCTGTCTGCTTGTTGAAACTCGTGCCCAAACCTGGCCAGGAAAACAAAAGAAGTTTTGAAGTATCTCTTTCTCATCTATCTATCCATCTATACCCACCCACCCACTCTTTATCTGTCATTGTCTATCCTCTGTCTATCTACCTACCTCTATCTATCATCTATCTCTATCTTCTCTATCTATATCATCTATCTATCGTATCTATCTCTTATCATCTACCTAATATATTTCTACCTATCGTATCTATCTCTATCTTATCTCTATATATCTCTATGTATCTATCTTGTCTATCTATATCATGTATCTCTATTTCTGTCATCTATCAATCTATCAATCTATCTCTATTCATCCACCCACCCACTCTTTATCTGTCACTGTCTGTCTTATCTATATCTATTTCTATCATCTATCTATATGTATCATATCTATATCTATCATCTATCTATCTTACCTATTCTCTTATCTACCTATCTTCTATCTAACCTTTATCTATCTATCATATCTTTCTATCTCTATCATCTATCGATCTACCTATCTCAAGGTCTTCAAACTTGGCAAGTTTAAGACTTGTGAACTTCAACTCCCAGAATTCCTGAGCTAACATTGACTGGAGGAGGAATTCTGGGAATTGAAGTCCACAAATCTCAACACTGTCAAGTTTGAAGGCCCCTGATCTATCTTATCTCTATCATCTATGTAGCTATCTATCTTGTCTATCCATCTATCATCTTATTTCTATATATATCTCTATCATCTATCTCTGTCTGTCTATCTCTATCTTTCTATCTATCTTTCTCTGTCTATCTCTTTATTTATCTATCTCTGTATCTCTCTCTCTCTCTCATCTCCAGTTCAGTTTGAACAGGGGCATCAGCTGGCTATCTCCAGATGTAGTTAATAGTAGGAACACAGCCTACGCTTCCATTAACTCCACCAGCTGTAATTTACAGGTAGGTCCTCCATTTACAACAGTCCATTTAGTGTCCGTTTAAACTTAACACCTCTGAAAAAGTAGCTTATGACCATTTTTCATAACAGAGAACAAACAGTTTCCTGCCTCCGCGGTTTTACCTCTTCGGCAGCTTGCTTGGAACTCAGATCGGCTTCGTCCTTGTGAGCTGAGGGGGCCTGGGACCTGCAGGCCGGCTGGTACTGGAATTTCCGGAGCATCTGGGCGTAGTCGGTCATGGAGCGACCGTAGTTCCAAAAAGTTGGACTGTTTGATGGAGAGCCGGAATCTGAACTGCCTGCAAGGAGCCAGAGAAACATGCTGAAATGAGGCTACTTGAGCAGTGCAAGTACTGGATCTTACTACAGCTGTTGTGGTTAGCCGGCAGCAGGTGCAGACGGCTGAGGAGAGCGAGGACTCAGATGAGGGGCCAGGAGCATTAAGGAGTGGACTGCTGCCTTCAGAGATTGTGGGGGCTGGCAGCAGCGATGAGGAGGTTCCCGAGGAGCCTGTGCCAAGTGTGCATGCATGAAGGGTTGTTCGGAGGAAAGAACAGTTACAACAACACGGACACAGGAGTAAGGCTGCAAGATAATGGCCCCTCCTTCAAGAAAATAAAAGCCAGCTGTGAAATTAACCTTCTTTGCAGAAGGCAAAGACGTCTTGAACTCAGCCTCATGGACATTACAGTTGGTATTTGAAGACTCTTGTAAACTATTTCTTATCTGTTGTTTTTTTTGTCAGACTTGAAAAAAATTGGCCAGGCTCTTTCTTGTTGGAGCTTATTAGTTGGAAGCAGCCCTTTATCTGTGAAGAAACAGGATTCTTAGCTGAAACATTAGCTGCTGCCTTTGTCTTGGAACCAGATTTGGGTCAGAACAACAGCCTCCTACGGCTGGGTGGCAAAGTCAGAGAGCCAGCTTGAAGAGGTGGTGAAGATGGTGACTAGAAACTAGGAGACGGTGAGTTCTAGTCCCGCCTTAGGCACAAAATCTGGCTGGGTGATTGGGCTTATCACTCAAAGAGACTAGAACTCACTGACTCCTAGTAATTGGATCAAAGATGCCCAACTGGCTTTCATTCCTAAGGTGGGACTAGAACTCATCGTCTCCTGGTGATCGGCCCAGGGTCACCCACTCAGCTTTCACGCCTAAGACGGGACTAGAACTCCCAGCTCCTAGTAACTGGACCAAAGTCACCCAGCTGACTGTCATGCCTAAGGGGGGGGACTAGAACTCCCAGTCTCCTGGTGACTGGCCTAAAGTCACCCAGTCAGCTTTCATGACTAAGGAGGGACTATAACTCACTGTCTCCTGGTGATTGGCCCAAAGTAACCCAGTCAGCTTTCATGCCTAAGATGCGCTAGAACTCACCATCTCCTGGTAATTGGCCCAAAGTTACCCAGCCAGCTTTCACACTTCAGGCGGTACTAGAATTCAACATCTCCTGATTTCTAGCCTGAGGCCTTAACCTATGGACCAGAATACACACTGAACGGCAAGCAACTTATCTTCTGAGTAACTTCGGTGAAGGCAGCCACTCACCCAGCTGCACCCTGTGCTGTTTCTCCTCCTCGTTTCGAAGGAAGCTGTCAAGCGACTTCAAATCCATCATGTAGTCAGCTTTTCCCGTGGGAGAGTTGTAGACGGTGGGTGAGGAGCGATATCTGGCTCTCATCCCGCTGCTGTCCATGGGCCCAATGCTAGCGGGGTACATCAAGGGACCTGGAGAAGGGCTGAAGGGCGGCACCTAAACGGGACAGAACGAAAAGCTGCAATCACCTATCGCACTGGTGGCTAATCTTTTTGGGCTCCTGTGTCAAAAATTGTGCCTATTAGTGTGCTCATGTTAGCATGCCAACACCCAGAATGCAATGTGCCCCCCATGCTCCCTGCGCATGCACGCACAATCCCTCCCGCCACCCCCTTACCTGCATTGCGCCTCACAGCTGATTTTTCGCCTGGTTTGAGGCCTTTTTTCGGCCTCCCAGAGGCTTGGAAAAAGCCTCTGCAAAGCTTTTCAGGACGAATAATAGGCCTGTTTCGTCACTTCTGGTATTACAGTGAGGTAAGTTTGCCTGCGCTCATGTGCCAGCACAAATGGCTCTGCGTGCCACTTGTGGCACGTGTGCCATAGGTTCGCCATCACGGGCCTATCGGGAGGCCACCTTTTATTGACGTTCATTCTCGTACAGGTAGTCCTCGATTCGCGACCACAATGGAGCCCCAAATTTCTGCCACTAAACGTGAAAGTTGCCATGTGAGTATTGCTTCCTTTTACTACCTTTCTTCCCGCGTGTCAACTCGTAAAACATTCCTATGCCTGTTTTCGAGTTGCCATTATCAAGGGGAGGAGGAAATCTGAAGGGGCAGTATGGTAGGGGGTTGGATTGAATGACCTCCAAGGTCCCTTCCAACTCTGTTATTCTACGTTCTATTTTTTTTATAAATAATTTTTATTCCGAGTTTCAAAAAAAAACACCATATTCTCAATTTTGCAGCATTGTCATAATAGTATATATCTATCTATTAAGTGTCAAGTTCATTTTACTTCAAATATATCTATAACTTATTTGCTAAATCCTTATTTTTATTGTTAATAATTATTTACATTACTGTTATGTATATGTAAATAATGTAGTTTGCTGACAATACGTAAACTACAAATATACATGTTTGTAGGTTTAAGGAAAAATATTGTATATTATTCTGTGTTCTGGTTGGCTGATTATGCTACAAGTTGCCATAAGAGGGAGCTGTAGATCATGGTTGAATTCTCTTTCTCTTTTTCACTGATGATCTCTCTTGATACTAATACCTACTGATTACGGACTGATACTGACTAATTTTGTTTATTTTGATATTCTGTTGATATCGAAGGATATATGTTGTATTATGGTTTGATATTTGTCTGCTGTAAAAGATGTGAAACTGGTAAAAAGACTTTATAACTGGATACTTCTGGACTGTTAAAAACGTGTATGACATGGACTGTTTATTGGACTGTGCTATTTCTTCAAGTAAACATTAATACTACTTGTTTAACTCTGTGTGACTGTATATCTCTTCATAACTGTTCTCATAAACCATTTCCGTGTGCATATCCTTTTTATATAAGGGTTACTCTGCACATATCCTAACAATTACTTTACATATATACATGTCTATATACATATTCGTCCTTTTTCCTATTTCTTTAATCATTTTCACGAAACATCTTTACTTCCTTTTTACTCAACCATTTGTACCATATATTCCATGTTGTAAACAAGTCTCCTTCTTCCTTGTTTTTTAACATCATGGTTAATCTAATCATTTCTGCGCATTGAATTTTATTGATTACTGCCAAATCTGTGGGAACCGTTGTCGATTTCCAGTTTTGAGCAAATGCTATCCTCGCCGCTGTAATGATGTGTAATATTAAATCTGATGCTTCTTGTCCCATGTCAGGTCTGACATTCCCAATAAGAAGGTCTCTGGGTTAAACTTAATATTTTCTTTTGTCAATTCTTCTAGCCATGCCTGGATCTTAAGCCAGAACTATGTTCTGTGTTCTAAGTACATTCCAGCATTATCTTAAAAAATGCAGCAGTTTAAACCAGAAGTACATTCCAACATTTATCTTACAAAGATTGTAGCTAGGCTACTGGATCTTCTGCCCTTGAACATCCTTAATTAGAGAACGTGATTGATGACACCCAGCCTGTGAATGTGCTTAATTGGAGAATCTGATTTATGACACACCCAGGCGGGAGGTGGGGAGACAGGGTCACAGGGGACTGTGAATTATGTATGCCAGAGTTGGCTTAATGCCGGCATGTTGCTCCTACTAAATCTTTTGTATTCTTTTGAAGCTTGGCTCTGAGGCTCGTAATTTAATTAGGGCAATCACTGGTATCCTGACAATACGGTTGTTCAGCGAATCTGGCTTCCCCACTAACTATTCTCAGGGTCACTGCAACCATCATAAATATGAGTCGAAGTGTCTGAATTTTGTTCATGGGATGAGGGGAATGCTGCAATGGTTGTAAGTGTGAAAAACTATCATTATGTTGCTTTTCTCAGTGCCGTAGCTTTGGTCACTAAATCAACTGTTGTAAATCGAGGACCGCTTGTATATAATAGAAAGAAAATATGGGAATGCAGATGGAGAAAAAAGGGGAAGAGTTAAGACCTTCAGATTTCAAGGGTGTCAGTCTCGCTTAGCAATGGAGTTTCCGATCCCAATTCTGGTCGTATGACGAGGAACTTCTTGTAAATGAAACCATAGTAAATGTCTATGGACATTTGTCCCAAAGGTGCATTTTTTTTCAGGAGGCAACTGGACTTTGTTTTTTTTCTTTTGAAGATGTTTTGCTTCTCATCCAAGAATCTTTCTCAGTTCTGACTGAATGGTGGGCAATGGAAGTATTGATACTCCTTGCAGACAGCTAGTCATTTGCATCCTTTTAGAGGGTCATTGAGGCCAGTTGGAGGACATGGAGGGCAAAGATAAACCTCCAAGTGGCCTCAAGGACCCTCTAAAAGGATGCAAATGACCAGCTGTCTCCAAGGAGTATCAATCCTTCCATTGTCCACCATTCAGTCAGAAGGCTCCACACCCATTTGAACCACTCAGGTGACTCTGATGACATAGACACACCTCCAAGTGGCCTCAACGTCTCTCTAGAAGGATGCAAATGATCAGCTGTCTGCAAGTAGTGACAATCCTTCCATTCCCCACCATTCAGTCCGAGCCGAGGAAGTTTCTTGGGTGAGAAGCAAAATGTCTTCAAAAGAAAAAACAAGAAATATCCAGTTGCCTCCCGAAAAAGCACTTTTGGGACAACCACAGCATGGAGGACTGAGAATCTCTACAGACTTTTAGTTATACAATTTGGGATCAACGCCCTTTGAGTGGTGTGGGAGTAGAAATGGATTTCCAGAGGAAAAATTGAAGACTGCAAGAATAATTTGCACCACCCAGGTGATCCTGAGAACACACACAAACCTCCAAGTGGCCTCAAGGACCCTCTAAAAGGATGTGGATGACCAGTTGTCTGCAAGGAGTATCAATCCTTCCATTCCCCACCATACAGTCAGAGCTGAAGAAACTTCTTGGATGAGAAGGGAAATGTCTTCAAAGGAAAAAAACAACAACAAGAGAAGTCCAGTTGTGTCTTTGGGAGAACTGTCAAGAGTTCTCTGGAATAGAGCTTTGTAACAAGGTCAGCCAATGAGAGCTGAATTGAAGGCTGAGAGAATCTGGGCCTGGTTTATCTCTGTTCTGTGCTCAGCTCTAAAGTGAAAGAGAAACTAACTTGCTTACTTTGCCTGCTGAACTAAAGTGAAACTGAGGTCTGTTTCTGAGCTCCTGAGTTGCTGCTGAAGCTCTGAACCTGTAACATGTCTGCTTCTGTTTGAGTTTGCTCCATTTTGGAGAAAGTCTACGACTGGTCCTGTAAAATTCACTTTATATGTTTATAAAGAAGTTAAATGAAGCCTCAGCCAGCTGCGTTTTCTTTTCTGGCGCTGAATTTACACTGCAATACTCCAAACAAGAACCACAGCTAATAAATCCTTAGCTCTCTTACCTTACTATAGTTGCTTCCTGGGGAGTAACTTGCCGCTGTGCCATAGGACCCACTGCTTCCTGACAAGGCCTGCAGCTGCGGGCTGTAACCGGAGATACAGCCCGTGGCAAATTTGGGGCTGGTGCTGGGGGAACGGGATGGGCTGTAGCTCAGGACACTCTGCCCCTGGATGGGAGGGGAGGGCGGCGAAGGGGGCGTCTTCCTGGGCATCAACTCGCGGGGTGGTGTAGTCTGGACCGCTGGAATTAAAATCCCATTTTGGAAGGTTGAAGAAAGAACAGCACACAGACAAATGAGACAAATTATAATTGTTGGTGGGGGGGAGGATAAAAAATTAAAAGTTTCTGAAGGAAGGCAGAACAGAAACATTTGAGGTAATTAAGAAACATGGAATTTCAAGGACAGGTCGTCCTCGACTTACAAGAGCTTATTTAGTGGCCGTTCAAAGTTACGACGGTAATGAAAATTAAGTGACTGATGGTCGTGGGTTTTTTTTTAAATATACTTATGACCATTGCATAGTTGCGTGCTCAAAAGTCAGACCCTTGGCAATGGGTTCCTCTTTCAATCGAGGAGAATAGAGCTGGAAGGGATCTTGGAGGTCAAGTAGTCCAACCTCCTCCTCAGGCAGGAGGCTCTATACCAGTGATGGCGAACCTTTTTGGCACCAAGGGCCCAAACTGGAACATGTGTGCATGCCCGTGTGTGCTGGAGTGCCGGAAAGCCAAAGACCAGCTGGCCTGTTTTTGGCCATTTTGGGGGGCATTTTCAGGCTGTTTTCTGGGCTGTTTTCCAGGCAATTTCAGGATGTTTTGGGGGCCATTTTCATGCTGTTTTCTAGACCATTTCAGGCCATTTTTGGCCTGAAAAAAAGGCCTGAAAGCAGCCTGAAAGCAACCTGGAAAACGCCTGAAAAGGGCCCCAAAATGGCCGTTTTGGGGGCTGTTTCCCAGTGCTCGGCACCTGCAAAGACCAGCTGGCTGGCGCACATTTGCGTGCCAGAAACCAGAAGAACAGCTGGCAACGGTGCACATGCCCACAGAAAGGGCTCTACGTGCCACCTCTGACACATGTGCCACAGGTTTGCCATCCCGGCCCTATACCATTTCGGAGAAGGGACTGTCCAGGCTCTTCTTAAAAAGCCTCCAGGGATGGAGCCCCCACAACTTCTAGAGGCAAGTGGCATCCCATTGGTCACAGGATGCAAAATTCAGATGCTGGCAACCAGTTCATATTTACAATGGTCGCAGCATGCCGGGGACAAGTTATCCGGTCTTGTCATGCGCCTGGTGGAGACTGACTCTGAGGGAGAGGAGGAACAGCCAAAGGGAGTGGAAGGGTGGCTCCGGAGGTTGTGGAGGAGGCTGGGGAAGGGCAGAGGCAGGCTGGGTAGTCAGAGGAGGACCCAGGCCCATCCCCTCTCCATCCTAGGGCACGCAGGGAGGAGCGGATAAGGGAGAGTGGAGTGGTCTATTTGGGAGGAAAGGGCCCTGATCCCCTTCATGGGCTGCAGCTGTGACAACTGAATAAGAGGACAGACCTGCGTACTGGCGAATGCTGGAAACAAAGCATGGAAATATCTCTAGTTTATGGTTCCTCTCTGAGTTTGGCATCCTTCCCAGTGTGTGTTATATGTGGACATCCTCCAGTCCTTTATCTTGTCTGGTTTGTGTTGCTTTTTTCCTTCTTTGTGTAACTGTTTGTGTGGGAGTGTTTTTTGTCTTCCGTCAAAGATATTCGGAGCTTGAAAGCAAACTGAAGGAATAAAAGGGGCTTCACTTGCTTTCTGTGACTGTTTTGTATCCCACCCTGGGTCAGCACAGCTCTTGTGATCTTCTGACCAGCAAAGTCACTGGAGAAGCCACATTCGCTGAACAGCCAAGTTACTAGCTTAACCAATGCAGTGATTCACTCAACAACAGGCTGGCTGGGGAATTCTGGGAGTTGAAGTCCACGAGTCTTAAAGTGGCCAAGGTTAGATTAAAAAAGAACAAAGCCAAACAGGCCCCACCTGCGTTCTGCAATCCCAGCAGGGTCTGTTGTCCAGGACTCATAACTAAGCTGGTGGGAGCCATGGTATATTTGAAGTACCTCCAGAAATCAAATAAGGCGTTGAGGCTGAACAAAGAAGCAAACCCAAGTTCTAGAAATGAAAATAAAACAAAACACGAAATTAGAGTGAACCGTAAAAAGAAAAAAAGATCAGTTTGGTTGGGGATGGAAGGAAAATGCATTGTTAAGATAAGGTTGTGGAGTCGTTGGTGCTCTCTGAATTTGGTGGGTTTTTTGCTAGGTGTTTCATGATCCAATTAAGTAACACCATCAATGCAAGAGGAAGAAAGGACAAGGGGAAGAAAGGGAAGGAGGAGGAGAAGGAGAAGAGGAGGAGGAGAAGAGGGGGAAGAAGAAGAAGAAGAAGAAGAAGAAGAAGAAGAAGAAGAAGAAGAAGAAGAAGAAGAAGAAAAAGAAAAGAAAAAGAATATGCATCTATTCTTATTTACCCAATATTGAATATATTTACCCAATATTATTTACCCAATATTGCATATATTTAATTACCCAACTAGATAACACCATCAGTGCTAGAAGGAAGTAAGGTTTGTAGAGGAGGACTGTGGGAAAAAGAAGAAGGGGAAAAAGGAGGGGAAGATGAAGATGACAATGATGAAGGAGAATGAGGAGAAGAAGAGGAAGAAGGAGGAAGAGGAGGGGAAGAAAAAGGAGGAGGAGAGAGAGGAAGAAGAATGGAGGAGATGCTTCATGACCCAACTAGGTACCATCATCAAAGGGAAAAGGAGAAGAAGGAAGGGTTTTCTTCCAGACGTTTCATGACCCGACTAGTTAATATTATCAGTGCTAGAAGGGGATGGGGCTTGTGTCAAAGAGAAGAGGAGGAAGAGGAGGGAAGAGGATGAGGAGAAAGGAGTAGGAAGGGAAGGGAAGAGAAGGAAGGAGGAGAAGGAATGAAGGGGAAGGACTGTGGGGTCCTTCTTGCCCTCTGAACTTGGTTGTTTTCTTGCAGACATTTCATGACCCAAATAGGGAACATGACAGAAGTAGACGGGGAGGTTAAGTTCTGTGTATATATTGGTGGTTTGCCCAGCCAAGGTTGGTGGGAATGTCCTTGGTGGTCCCTTGACAAAGCTGCTGCTTATTGTTCAATTGTTCATTTGAATTGGTAGTCCCTCGATTGGGGTATTGTTTACACCTCGGTGTTAATCTCTGCTTATCGGGACCTTGTTTGCTGGTGAGGAGGTTCAACCCTGAGCTACAAATATTATTTTCTCTGGGTGCGAGATAAGGTTAGTGGAAAGTCTGGAGAGATTCTCCATCATCCAGGTCATAGCTGTCCCAAAGGTGCTTTTTTCAGGAGGCAACTGGACTTTCTGCTTTTTTCTTTTAAAGACGTTTCGCTTCTCATCCAAGAAGCTTCTTCAGCTCTGACTGGATGGTAAGGAGTAGAAGGATTTATCTTCTTTGCAGACAGCTGGTCATTTGCATCCTTTTAGAGAGACATTGAGGCCACTTGGAGGTTTGTCTGTGTCTCCAGGGCCACCTGAATGGTGCAAAGGGGTTTGGAGCAAAAGGACTGTGCAATTCCAAGAAGGCTCCACATCCCTTTGCACCACTCAGATCACCCTTAGACAGATACACCTCCAAGTGGCCTCAATGACTTGCTAAAAGGATGCAAATGACCAGTTGTCTGCAAAGAAGATAAATCCTTCTACTCCTTACCAGCCAGTCAGAGTTGAAGAAGCTTCTTGGATGAGAAGTGAAACATCTTCAAAAGAAAAAGCTAGCAGAAAGGGAATTTCACCAGAAAATGAAGAAGGGTGGAGGGAACTTCAGGCTACCAGGTGTGTAACTAAAGTTAACACATTAGGCTGAGTGTAATAAGGATGGAAGGTGGCAACATGGAAAGGAAATCTTCAAACACAGCAACAGAGGACTGGCAACTTGCTTAAAACAAATGAACAAACAAACAGATATAAAGGCAGATATCTTAAGGCACTGAAATTAATCATCATTTTCTTGCTGGATACTTACCTACATACCAGACAATCCAGCATGAAATATTGTAATAGGAACTTATCAGTTTTCCAGACCTAGATGAGAGAAAGGCACAGGTTGGCATTCTTATTTCTGTTTTTCAGATTTTCACAATGCCATAAGATAGTCCTTGACTTATGACAATTGAGACCCGAATTTCTGTCGCTAAAAAGGTGGCTATTAAGGGAATTGTGTCAAATTGATGCCGTGTTTTTTTTAACCACCATTACGAAGCACATATAGCTACAGTTGTTCAATGAATTAGATGGTCATTCCCTCATGGATAGAGCCCTAATTTTGATTATGTGACCTTGGGGATGCTGGGATAATCGTAAGTGTGAGGACTGGTGGTAAGTCACCTTTTTTCCCTGGTGTCATTGTAACTTCAAATAATAAATGGTTGTTAGTCAGAAAATACAGGTAGTCCCTGACTTACAACCATAATGGAGCCTGCCATTATCAGGGTCATAAGTCGAGGACTATCTATATTTTCAGACAGTGATAAAGCAAATCATGGTTGTTAAGTGGAATCCACAGTCATTAAGTCATCATGTGACTGCATGTTATAACTTGGGACAGTCATACGGAGGATAAAATATATGAAGAACCGTTGCAGGAATTGAGAATATCTACTTTACTGAAGAGGAACGTGGTGGCTCAATGGCTAAGATGCTGAGCTTGTCAATCAGAAAGGTCGACAGTTCAGCGGTTCAAATCCCCAGCGCCACGTAAAGGAGTGAGCTCCCGTTCCTTGTCTCAGCTTCTGCCAACCTAGCAGTTCAAAAGCAGGTAAAAAAAGTGCAAGTAGAAAAATAGGGGCCCCTTTGGTGGGAAGGGAACAGTGTTCCATGCGCCTTCAGCATTTACTCCTGCTGGCCACACGACCATGGAGACGTCTTCGGACAGCACTGGCTCTTCTTTGGCTTTGTAACGGAGATGAACACCACCCCCTAGAGCTGGAAACGATGAGCACATATTTGCGAGGGCAACCTTTACCTTAATGAAAAGAAGGACTGGGAGTGACATGACAGCAGTGTTCCAGTATCTCAGGGGCAGCCCTAAAGAAGAGGGAGTCAAACTATTCTCCAAACCACCAGAAGGCAGGACAAGAAACAATGGATGGAAGGAAACTGAACAAGGAGAGAAGCAACTTAGAACTAGGAGAAAATTCCTAACCATGAGAAAAATTAACCAGTGGAACAACTTGCCACTAGAAGTTGTGGATGCTCCAACATTTTTTAGGAAGAGCAACCATTTGCCTGGAATGGTCTAGGGTAGTGTTGGCGAGCCTTTTCAGCATCAAGTGCTGAAATGGGAGCGCATATGTGCGCATGTGTACACCAGAAACTGAAAGAGCAGCATGCGTGCGCTGGGAAGCTGAGCTTCCGGTTTCTGGCTCTCCCGTGTGCATGAAGTAGCAACTGGCCGACGCGCATGTGCTCCCCAGAAACCGTAAGAGCAACAGGAGACGGCTGATGTACTCGGAAAGAAGGCTCTGCATGCCGCTTCCAGCATGTGTGGCTGTCATGCCCTTGTTGGAATCTGATTCTGAGGGGGAGATTGAGCAGCTGACAGGGAGTGGGAGTGTGGCTCCAATGGCTGTGGAGGAAACCGGGGAAGGGCACATCCCGGCTGGGCATTCAGAGGAAGGCCCAGGGCCACCCCCTCTTCATCCTAGGGCAGGCAGGGAAAAATGGAGAAGGGAACAAGGTGGCTTACGGGAGAAAAAAAGGCCCTGATCCCTTTCATTAGTTGCAGCTGGAAGAACAGGATATAAGTGGGACGTTTGCACACAGCTCCTTGCTAGAAGCAACGCGTGCATTATATTTGTCAGGCTTATTCTGGGTTTTAGCGTCCTCCCAACTGTGGGTGCGATGTTATCTTTGAAAGTCTGCAATTTATCATCATGGTGGTTTTTTAAATTTCTAATTATCTTTACTTTGGGTTTAGACTCCATTTCTGCCCTTCATAGACTGTTTTTTGAAGACTTTGTTATCCAGCCAAGGATAATTGGACATTGGGGGCTAAGTTGGGGGCAATAAAGGGAATTTATTGTACATTGGTGACTTTTGTTATTTTTGTGTCACACCCTGGGTCGTCACAGTGGCATAGGTTCACCATCACGGGTCTAGGGTCTCTTGCTTGAGCAGGGGGCTGGACTAGAAGGCCTCCAAGGTCCCTTCCAACTCTATTATTCTGTTATACAGTCAAGCAAGCTCTCCACCTTACATTTCCGTGTAGATCATGCCAGCAAGTGACAGGTTGAGAAACCCCCAGGCCAAAAGGACTTTTCTGGCTTCTGTTTCCTTCCTCATTTTGATGGTCCTGTCAATCAGGGACTCGGATGGATTTTGTTCCCCCTGCATTGTCTAGAAAGAACAGGAAGAGAACATAAATTGCTATTCCTTCCATTCATATGCCGTCCCTTTGAGTACAGGTAGTCCTCGACTTACAATACATTTATTATTATAATTTGATAATAATTATTTGAAGCTACAACAGCACAGAAAAGTAGGGACTTAGGACCGTTTTTCACACTTACGACCATTACAGTCTCTCCATGATCTATTCTGACCTCTGCTTCTCCAAAAAGCACTAAACAGACTCTTTGTTTAATAAAAGGGGCTTTGCCGGGACAAAGGTGAATTTCTTGCATTCACCTTCAGCCAAAGGCCTGGCAAACAGTCTTTCAAGGGTGTAATGAGGAGCAGCACAGACCTTATCTAGCTTGGAGAGCTGCCAAGTAAATATTCCCAAACGCAGTGCTGACAAGGAAGGACTTGGCACAGAGACTCTGAGATGCACAGACAGATCTTCCCACGGCTGCAACAAACAAATTGTTTCCTGCAAAAGCCCCCTCCTCTTTTAATCCCTATGAGAGGGGCCATTCATCATCCACCTGTGGCCTTACTCCCTTGATCCTTAGCTGTTCCCTTCTCCTGGCAGTTCTGCACATGCACACACTGGGAACAGTCTTCAGCTGTTCTTCTGCCCCACTGAACTCTGAAGGCAGCTGATAACTGTCGGATGGCCCTGGCCCCATCTCTACCTCTGACGCAGAGCCTTCATCAGAGCCTTCCTCAGCCTCCAGGACTGGCCCAGGTTCTTCCCCAACCTCCTCACTCTCCAAGTCTGCTGCCAGCTTTACTAGTCACTGGTGGGCCACAACACAATCATCTGATCAAAATTCAGATGCTTGGCAATGGACTCATAATTATGATGGTCACAATGTCCCTGGGGTTTATGGTGATCCCCTTTTGCGACCGCTTAATCAGCCAAGCGCTGGGGGACAAAAGAGAAACAGAAGTTAGAAGAGTGACATGTTCTGTATTTACTGTAGGGAATCCTCTTAGTGACCGTTCGAAGTTACAAGAGTACTGAAAAAAGTGACTTACAATCATTTTTCACGCTTACGACCATAGCCGCATCCCTACAATCAGGTGATTTACATTCGGATGCTTGGCAATGGACTCATATTTACAACAGTTGTAGCATCCCCCCCGGGTCACGTGATTCCCCTATTGCTCCCTTCTGATAAACAAAGTCAAGGGGGAAGCCAGATTCACTGAACATTCACTTAAGAACTCTGACAAGAAAGTTCATAAAACGGGACACAATTCATTTAACAACTGCCTCGCTCAGCAACCAAAATTTCGGGCTCAGTTGTGGTCATAAGTAGGTGAGTTACCTGTATTTCCTTTTTGTAGAAACCCTGTTTTGCATCATTATTTCTAAATAATAATAAATCTATCTATATAAAAGCAAAATTCCATCATCACAAAATCTCCAGGACCATAAAAAGCCTACAAACTTGAAATTTGGCATGTAGGTTCCTCTTGGCTTCTAGGGGCTCACTAAGAAAGGATTTTTTGAAATGGCAATCAGAGCATTTCTATTGTTATTGTTGTTGTTGTTAACATGCTCTGATGCTAAGGAGTTCTATGCCCCTGTCCCCACCTGAAATCTCTTCCCAAATGCAAAATACAAGCAG
Organism: Laticauda laticaudata; assembly: GCA_004320025.1. Taxonomy (NCBI): domain Eukaryota; kingdom Metazoa; phylum Chordata; class Lepidosauria; order Squamata; family Elapidae; genus Laticauda; species Laticauda laticaudata. Next base: position 9,527 of record BHFT01035244.1, on the reverse strand, counting down.
AGGAGTCTCTGTTTCAGTTTCACAGCAGCAATCAGCTTTAGTACAGAACAGCTGAGCTAAGCTGTTCCCAGCCTCCTTGCTGTCTCCTCCTTCCTCACACAGCAAATGCCGTTTCAATTCCCGAACAGCCCTCAACTCTCTCTCACACACAGACAGGATGCTAGCCAGATGAATACCATGGACGCTGGTAGGCAGAGGCAGAGTTTCGCCCCCTCCCCTCTTATTTTCCTCCCCCCAACACTAAGCCCAACCACATAGTTTCATAATGGGTATCAAGGTAGTAAATAAATCGCCAACGTGGCGAGAATAGCTGCAAAAGCACAGCAACCTCACTTTAACAAACTTCATACTTAACAACATAAATCAGGCTCCATTGTGGTGGTAAGTTGAGGACTACCTGTGTGAGAGCGTTTCTCCTAAGTTGGGATCAACAGCGCCATCGTGAGGCTGCCCAGGGAAAAATCAATGAAATCAATGAATGAATGAATGTTACCTGAGTCAACGGGGAGGGGTTCCCCGTCCCCCCCTCCGCATGCTCAGCCCCACAAAACCCAACCACCATTGTGCCTACCCCACATTCACACGTTGCGTGCACGAAGATGCCAGATCTGACCCAAGCATGCCGTCTCCCGCTGCAAAGACAAACGCAGGGGCGCGTTTAGATGACGCAGGGCAGAATCGGGAGGGCGCCTTTAAGCGCGGCGTGGGAAACGATGCCGTGGCGCGAGGGATCCTGGGAGTCGTGGTCCAACTCCTCTCGCGGGCGCCATATTGGGAGGCGGGGCTTCACGTGGACGAGCTTCTTTAACCTCGTGGTGCCGGTCGGAGGGGGCTGCGGGGCTAGGACATTCCCCCCCCCACACACACACACACATACGTCAAAACGGGGTGGAAAGAGGATGCGCGCTCCCGTTAACGGAGGAGAAAAATACAATCAAGCGACCCCCCCCCCAAAAAAAATTATCCCGCACCCTTCCTCTCGCTTACCAGCACGGATTCGCCTTCTTTGCCCGAACTGCGCCTGCGCAGCGAGATTTTCCTTCCTTCCCCCCACCCCACTCTTATGGGCAAGCGAGGAATGAGGACGCCGCGGTGAGGGCGGGCTTTGTTGCCGAGGCGACGGGCGCTTAAAGGGGGTTTGTGGAAGTCCTCGTGATCACCGCCGATTGGTCGAGCCTCTCGACGTTTTGGCGGGAGAATTTGAAAGGATCAGTTGGGTTTGAGGCGATTTTTCTGATTTCTTCAAAATGTTTTATGAGGCGCTGTGTTTGGGATTCCAAGAGGAATCCACCCTTTTGATAGATCTTCAAGAGTAGAATACAAGCACAAAAGAAATAAACCATGGCTTGTCTAACCATGATAGCATTCATACAATATCTGTCAAGCCATCAATCCAGTTGAGGTTTACAATCACCAATTGGGTTTACTCAGATATGCCTTGTCTAACCATGATAATATTCACACGGTTCTAAAGTTCTGTCAATCCAATTGTGATTTACAACAAGCTGTGTTCACAAAGGACCTTAGCCCTGGCTTCTTTAACAATATTATTCAGGCCATATTGACAGCCATTGATCCAATCATGCTTATAATCACAAGCTGAATTCATACAACAGGGTCTAAACCATAGCTTGTCTAACTATGATAGCATTCACAATGTCTGAAGCCATCAATCCAATCACAGTTCAACCACAAGCTGGTTCACTCAGGACCTAAACCATGCCTTATCTAACCATAATAGTGTTCACACAATGTCTGAAGCCATCAATCCAATGATGGTTTAACCACAAGCTGGTTCACTCAGGACTTAAACTATGCAGGTCTAACCATAATAGTATTCACACACCATCTGAAGCCATCACCACAATCATGGTTTGTCTACAAGCCAAGTTCACTCAATTCCTAAACCATATGGCTCATCTAACCACGATGGCATTCCCACAATGTCCAAATATAGCAATCCATCCGATTCATGTTTTCACATTGTGGTGGCTGGATTGTCCTAACAGGCTAAGCCCTAATTCACCCAACAGTGTTATTTATTATGACTATGTCATCTGAATGACCACACCAACCCAGAAAATCCTGCACAGCATTTTATGAGCTTGCACAAGTCCTAATGGCATGTTGTATGCCATGATGCCATGATATGTCACTCCCCTCTCCACAGACACGCATGCATTGCCTTGTCTTCCATCATTTGTCCTTGATTATGAGAACATGTCCCTTAATGTTTTTTCCAAACCCAGGGAATTATTTGCTCCTTCAGGTGACATGGATAGATATACCTTGGCACCAAAAATCCATATGACAATCAATCAGAATAGAGCTGAAAGGGCCCTTGGAGGTCTTCTAGTCCAACTCCTTGTTCACGCAGGAGACCCAATCCCATTTCAGACAGGTGGCCATGCAGTCTCTTCTTAAAAATGGAACATTTTTAAGTTTAATTGTTCTCTCTCCCAGTTAATTGTTCCTCCTGTTAGGAAATTTCTCCTTAATTCCAGGTTGCTTCTCTCCTTTATTAGTTTCCACCCATGGTTTCCTTTTGACAATGATGTTATCCATTCAGTTGTATCCAACTCTTGATGATCCTATATACCAGGTATTTCCATGTCTTTTGAACTTGCAATGCTTCTTTGAATTGTTTTCTGCTCTGGCTGGTGTCAGCTTTGATGGTGTCCGGCCACAATGTTCCTTGTCAACCTTGGTTTCCTTTGACCACTAACTCTTCCAGGCAAAATTGCTTTCTCCAGTGAATTCCTCTGCATGATGTGACCAAAATAAGTTGAGACGCAATTTCATGATTTTGCCTTCCAATAATGTTCTGTATAAATAATAGTAGACTCCAAATACTTCATTCCGATTGGTTAACAAAACCTAGAAGGGGATTGGTTCAATAGGAACCAATCCACGAAGCCGCCCAAGGGCGGCAAAACCAAATGCTTGTCATTGGCTACAAGCCGGCAGACAGAAACATATAAAAGGGCTGTCGCGGCTTGAGCCAATGTTCCGTTGTTGCAACTATATTTGAAATAAAGACTTGTTGTTGGAACCTGGTCTACCTCGCGTTTTTCCGGATGGAACAAATAATATGTTTGGTGTTATGCATTCCAGAGCTTGCTTGTTAATCCCCTTTGTTGTCCAAGGAATATGTGGGAGTCTTCAACAGCACCAACGGCTCAAATGATTTTCTTCTTGTCTTCCTTTCTTAAGGTCCAACTTTCACAGCCATAGGTAGCTACAGAGAACATAATGTAGGCTAAGCTGTATTTTGGTTGCCAGGCTGAAGTCCTTTGTTTTCCAGCAATCATGCAACAATCCATATGCAACAATTTGTTTGTAAAGTGCATTCTTCACTTCCAAAATTGCTACAAGATGTGATGGCCACTAAGATGGCCATTTTAAGGGGAGATTGAATACATTCATTGGTGACAGGCTCCACAGTATTACTGTACTTTTAGATTGGGGCCAGCCAAACATCAACTATAGGAGAATAACCGTAGGAGAGAGATGGATCTCCATCTTCTTGTGAACATCTGCAGGTATCAAGTAAGGAGGAACCAAACCTGAACTAGGATAGGTGTTGGCCTGATTCAACAAACCTGTTCCTAGGTTTTCTGAACATCTTTCCCACAAGACAATGTTGTGGGCCATCATCTTGGACAGCTTGTAACTAGAGATGAGATAAATTCATGAAGGAACGGTCAATTGGGCCTTGAAGACTCCATACTATGTCTAGGTTGGGGGCATCATGTCTCCAAATAGCAGCTGTAGAAGACCAACAGTGGAAGAGAGATGGGTCTCCATCTCCTGGTTGAGAACATCTCAAAAACCCCTGCGAAAAAGCAGATTTACAGATTAACAGAATTGGAAGGGACCTTGTAGGTCATCTAGTCCAACCCCCCCCATCTACACCACAACTTCCGGAGGCAACTTCTGTTCCATTGGTTGATTGCTTTCAATGTCAGAAAATTCTTCCTTATTTCTAAGTTGAATCTCTCCTTGATCAATTTCCATCCATTATTCCTTGTCTGGTCTTCAGGTCCTTTGGAAAACAGGTTGACCCCCCCTCTCTGTGGCAGCCCCTCAAATATTGGAACACTACTATTCTGTCTCCTCTGGTCCTTCTCTTCACTAGACTAGCCAGGCCCAGTTCCTGCAACCATTCTTCATAGGTTTTAGCCTCCAGCCCCCTAATCCTCTTGGTTGCTCTTCACTCTTTCTGGTGTCGCAACCTCTTTTTTATAGTGTGGTGACCAAAGCTGGATGCAGTACTCTAGGTGTGGTCTTACTAAGGCTTTATAGAGTGGTATTAGTATCTCACTTGATCTTGATTGTATCCTTCTGTTAATGCAACTTAGGGTTGCATTGGCTTTTTTGGCTGTTGCTGCACACTGCTGGCTCCTTAGTTGGACAACTTAGCTGGACAACTTTAGCTGGTTGTCCATTAAGATTCCAAAATCCCTCTCACAGTTACTGCTACCCAGCTGGATCTTGACCTGTTCCAGCAATGATAATCTTCTGATACCCAATAAGTTCATTACAGCATCACAAAACACAGCAAGTCCATTACAGACTCCAAAAGTTAGACAGGCTATTCAAAGAAAGATTGGTGGTCTCCACAGTTACAAGAATGCTCCAGAACCAAGGTTCTAGGTCTTGCAGATCACAGCTTGGGAAACTGGGTGTGTCAACACAATCCGTTGCTTGGACACTGGACCGCTTGCTGCCTTGATTCCCATTTTCTTGGGAGCCTTATTTGACATTTTCTGCAAAGCAAGATTTTTCTCCAATGGCTTTCCCTTTTCTTTATTCCTGGTGGCATTATTCCGACAAAGGGCATATCGTCTCTGACCCCCGCAAGGAAATCCCTTGTGAGGAGGAAGAGGAGGAAGATGAAGAAATTTGTTGGTTCCTGGGAGAGATGCTGCTTTTTTACTGTTTGGCTGTCCTCGTTCTAAAACTTGGTTCTCTCGGGGCAAAGAGGGTAAGAGTTGGTGATTCGTTGTATTGTGTTATTTGAGGAGAGGACCTCAAGCTCCCCCAACTTCTGTTCCATGGGTTGATGGTTCTCACTGTCTGAAAGTTTCTCCTTATTTCCAGGTTGAATCTCTCCTTGTTCAGTTTCCATCCATTCTTCCTTGTCTGGCCTTCAGGTCCTTTGGAAAATAGCTTGACCCCCTCCTCCTCTCTGGGGCAGCCCCAAATATTGGAAGACTGCTATCATGTCTCTTCACTAGACTAGTCAGGCCCAGTTCCTGCAACCGTTCTTCATGTGTTTTAGTCTCCAGTCCCCTCATCATCCTGGTAGCTCTTCTCTGCATTTTTTCTAGAGTCTCAACATCATTTTTATAGTGTGGTGAACAAAACTGGATGCAGGACTCTAGGCGTGGTCTTACTAAGGCTTTATAGGGTGGTATTAGGACCTTCAGGAACCTCTTCTTCTGCAGCCGGAAAGGCTTTCCTGAAGGACTTTGCATCCCATAATTGAGCTCTGGACTGACTACAAAGGCATTCAGGAAAGCTTTGCCAGCCTTGCCAGCTGCAGAAGAAATGGGCTAGCAAGGCAGGTGTCGGGGTGTATGAGGCCTGGCTACAACTATCTCAAGGAAAGTAGTAGGGCAGCTCCACCCTCCCATCCTCACCCTACCTTAATTTTTACCCGTGCACTCTGGAGTGGGCAGGATCTTAATTAGGGCTTATTTTGGGTGCACCTGTAAAAATCAAGCTGGGACTTACTTTTAGGGGAGGTTGTATTTTCAGGGAAACAGGCTACCTGTAGACAAATTTTGACGTCTCCCAAAGGGAACTACTATGGCTTCCAATTTCATATTGGGAGCCGGTTCAAATCCATAAGCCATGTTCACACAACATGCTAAGGTCATAGTTAATGGAACAATGGTTTGGAATGTTGCGTGAACGCAGCCTATGGTTCTTCAACACCTCTTTATCCTATGTCCACATGACCCTGATCCTTAAACTCTGAATTAATAAACCATCAACAATGTGATCTGTTTTTTGCCTATGCAGTTTTCCCATTGCTTTCAAAATTGATAACTCAAAGTTTCTATGTTTCCTGTTGCAGTTTTTCCTGAAACAACCTTGTGGAACTCTGTCTTGCAACTGGAAGGTCCATTCAAAAGGTAAATAACTATGTTCCTCCTAGCAACATGGTAAGGTTGTCCCAACCTTGTCAATTTTAAGACCTGTGGACTTCAATTTCCAAAATTCCCCAGGCTGCCTGGCATGCTGGCTGGAGAATTCTGGAAATTGAAGTCCACAAGTTAAGTTAAAACTTTAACAAGGTTTCTGCCAACTTCTACCAACTTTCAACTTCTACCCAAAAAAACAATGCTATAGGGCACTGCACACCAGAACAACTAGACACAAGGACGGTTTTTTCCCCACATGCCATCCCTCTGCAAAACAAATAATTCCCTCAACACTGTCAAATTATTTAGGAAATATTATTCTTCTCATCTTTTCTATTACCTAACTCCTTTTCTACTTATGAACTACAACTTTGTTGCTTGTATCTTTATGATTTATATTCTTTTATTTAGTTTCCTAGTACGATTTATGTTGATTCTTATCACTAAGTGTTGTATCTTCTGGTTTATGATGAATGTATGAATGTAGGGGGAAACTTGCCTCATGCGTCTGGCCTGGCCACTGGGCTGCTTCTTTCTGCTTCTCTCTTCTGCTTTTGGCTGCACGCAAGAAAAACAGCCAAATCTTTCTTTGGGACCCTTTGGGACCCTGCAAGGCCTCCTGCTCCAAGAGGCTGCGCCGGTGCAACAAGTCTCACAAAGACTCATTTCTGGCGGAGTTTGGGGAAAGACCTCTCTGCTTCTGCGCTTTCCTTGCATGAGCAAAAGTCTACTCTCTCTCCCTCTTCTCTCATCTCTCTCTCTCTCTCTCTCCCCGCCCCAAGAATGAGCAGGAGACGGTATCCTGAGATCCCAAATAAAGAAGCGACCATCGGTAGGAAAACGGGTGGGGTAATTTTGCTTGCAGACATTTTTGGGATTTCCTGTGTGAGAAAATTACACAACACAACTGCGAGAAAGTAAACAAGAGCTTTATTATTAACTTTTGCAAAAGCGGAATTCCGCTCAGAGCAGAAGACATCTTTCCTGCGAAGGTTGGGAAATATATATACAAAGTTCAGACTATACAGTCTCTGCCCCTTTCCTGGGTTTCACAATCTAATCAACTACGTAAATCCTTATGCCAAACCCATTCGTACACACTGTTTCCTTTCTTTTGGAAACCACCCCTCTTCTCATGGGCATCTTCCTGTTATGTTCTTCTGAAACACAATGGATCATTATCCAGTTCCGTTCAGGTCTGAATGATCCTAGATCATCAAGAAACATGACATTTTACTTCAAAACATAACAACAAAACAAGTTTACAAAACAACAATTGTTTGCTTACAGTTTTATATAACCGATAAATCATTCTAGAGGTCACATCTTGAACAAAATGGAGTCCCTTTGGTTCTATGCTTTTGTAGTGTAACAGGCAAATATATAGCATATAGATATACAAATACATTATACATATATATATGTTTTCTTAAAGTTTTCGGCAGAGTACTTACAGTATGGGTTCAGGCTTTATTCGCCGCGGTATTTTCCCACGTCATTATAGTTGTGCTTTTAAAGTTGGAGCAAACGTTTTGCAGAATTTCATCTGCCATCATCAGGCTTTGTTATTGTGTTCCTACTATTCCAGAGATGGCCAGATAGATTCTTTTTTTTTTTTGTTTTTTTTTTTTTTTTCGTTGGTTTTTTTTTTTTTTTTTGTTTGATTTTTTTTTTTTTTTGTTTTTTGTTTGGTTTTTTTTTATTGTTTATTTTTTTTTTTTTTTTTTTTTTTTTTTTTTTTTTTTTTGTTTGTTTTTATTTTTTACTTTTTGTGTTTTTTTTTTGTTTTTTTTTTTTTTTTCAGTGTCTTTTTTTCTTTATGCCGAAACGTTGCTCCAACTTTAAAAAGACAACTATAACGACGTGGCGAAAATACCTGAACAAAGCCTGAATGACCATACAACATTACATTACAATACATACATACATACATACATACATACATACATACATATAATTTCCACATATAACACCCAGGGTCTCTGGTCCGCGGGATTTAAAATGATGAGTTTGGTGGTCCAAAAGTTTGGTGACCCCTGGTGTAGTACACTGAAGATGGTATTTAATTTCATTGTACTGGGACAACAAAGTAAAGTAAACAAGGACCCTCCCTCTGCAATTTGTCTCTTTTTTTCTGCCCTCCCCCCCCCCC
>BHFT01035240.1:0-30655 GCA_004320025.1 Laticauda laticaudata | reverse complement strand
CGTTCTTTTCCATTCTTTTCCGTTCTGTTTATGCAAATTTTCACCACTTTTTGGAGCGGATGACAACGGATGGAGCCTCCCCCGAAATTTTGCTCGTCCGCTGTGTCCTTTATGCATACGTTTTGTGTCCGTCAGCCAGTGGGACCGGGCCTGGGGAATGCATTCTAGATCAGTTCATGGTTCAAGCAAAACAAGGGGTGGGTTCAGGGAAGTCTAGAAGTCTGAAATTCCCTTAAAGCTTGGTGGGACCTGGCATCACTATGTCACAAGCAATGGTAGACTTTGGAACCTAAGTATTCCTTTAGCACAAATGCTGAAGAATTTATCTTTGCTTTTTGCAGACTGAGAGAAATCAGCTGCCAGTGTTATGCAGAGTGTCAATTACTCACCATGGAAATTAGACAAAAGGTCAGAAATTCAAGCAGGTTGGAATCCTAGCAAATTTCATTTACAAATTAAACAATAAGCCACATTGGAGCTGAACTGGTGTAGCAAGGAAATATAGCAGCAGGAAATCTGAGTGTAGAGATTTGGGAAGCCTAAAACATCCACACTTACATGATAATTGGTTGGACAGTAATTATTAATTGGTTGGACAGTGAGAGTGATGTCTTTTTTTTAATGTCATTTGTTCAGAGTTCCTTGAAATGCCAGAAGTATTTCTTTATCCAGAAAATTTATCATGTAATTCCCCAAATTATTTTTTGTACATAATTTGTACATAATTTTTTGTACATAATTTTGTACAAAATTTTATAAACAAGAAGATAAAACCCCATATAAATTGAGAAAAAATAAAAAGAAATACATTAAAAAAGATAAAAAGTTCAAAAAAAATGGAATAAATTGGTGAAGGGGAAAATACATATATTAGCAGTGAGTACTTAGTATATTATAGCTTTGGGCAAATTTTTCTGACTGAGAGTCTGAAAATAGTCTGAATTATCTATAAATATATCTTCTCAAAAATAGTTAATACAAGATAAAAAACTAAATTTAATATTATTTCATTATTAATATAAAACTGAATATCATCAACGTGATCATTCTTCAGCCCAGTATTTCATAATGATTTATATCTTTTGTCTCCTTAAAATTATATCTTCTAGTGCTTTTTGGTAATGTATAGGATTTTGCCTTTTTGGTAGTCAGAGAATTGTTAAAAATAGCCTGCTTTATTCTCTGATTGTGTTCCTAATTTATCCTTTTAAATGGCTTAAATAATGACACCAACTTGCTTCATTTCTATGGTAATACAAGCTAATGCACAATGTGCTTTCTGTGCAGAACAAAAAAGTCAAAATAAGATTAAACAGATCTAATCCTAATTAACTATCCAAAGGATTGCTATGTTACTGATGCTCATGGATTGAATATTGTACTATGTAATGCTTCCCTATTCCTGTGTGTGAGTGTATACATGTTTCCATGTAACATACCAGAAAATCTACCAATATTATATTGTATATTTGGCCTCTTCTGTGAAGGGTGTGGGAAACTCAAACTGACGGAGGATTGGACTGGATATAGCTACTAGTCAACACATTAATAGGAAACTTTCTAGATCAGGAATTGGAAGAAACATCAAGCAACAGTTCCGAAGAGACAGATAGATGAGAAAAGTTATTGCCTTTCTATCGACTTTGCAGAGCATAATTTAAAAAAATTGCCAGTTCCTGCATTCCTCATCCATTTGACAATGGGTACAGCTATCAATCGAAACATCAAAGGAATTCATCTTCCTGGGTTCTAAAATCAACCAAAGTGGTAATTTCAGCCCTGAGATCAAAAAGCGTATAGCACTTGGAAGAACTGCAATGTCTAGCATAAATAATATCTGGAAAAGTAAAGACATCAGCCTCACAACTAAATGGTCATGTCATGGGAGCTGACTCACTCAAATAATCAATCATGCTGGGAGTGATCAGAGGAAAAAGGAGAAGGGGATGCCCTATCACCCGCTGGTTAGACACTCTAAAAGATGACACTGGCATGACCATGGCAGATCTGAAGGAGACAGTGATAGACAGAGAGAGAGCTCATGCATAGAGTGGCTGAGAGTTAGACATGACTGAATGGCTGACAATGATGATGAAGACAGCTACCAACCCTTTAAGACAGACCAGATCAGGAAACTGCCTCTACAAGGAAGTTTATGCTTTTTTGAAAGTCTCTTGCAAGCCTGCTATGCTTTTCTTCTCCTCCCTCTTATGATGTCTCAGGGAATAGCAACCCTCAGCCTTTTCCTAACATTTATCTATTTTCTTCAACTCAATGAATGCTTTGGTCCTTTTTGGCTTTTGAATATTTCCCTCAAGTTGTGGCTATCTATAAGAGCATATCTTTAAGGCATAGACATATAGATATGAAACAGGATATATTTTATCCTGTAATGCAGAAAAGGATAACTATAGACATGTGGAGATTGTGTTTACCCAAGTAACCAAGGCTGTAATGTGTAGCACAATGATGTGGTAACATCATTAAAATGGGTGTGACTGAGACTTTGATAGAACTTTTCTTTTGTCATTGAAAAAGTGTGTTTATTCTTCATAGCTCAGACTAAAAAAAAATGATTTTATTTGTTTGTTTTTCCACTGAAAAAAATGCAGGACCACCAATCCACCTTTTCTTTGGTAACTAAATGTGCTCCAATGATTATAGCACCAGGCTAGAAACCAGGAGACTTTGAGTTCTTGTCCACTCTTAAGCATGAAAGCCAGCTATGTTACTTTAGGCCAGTCACTCTCTCTCTCAACCCAGCTTACCTCATAGAGTTTGTTGTACACTAAAGAAATAAATAAACCTCACAGTGATTGTTGTGGGGAAAATAGGAAGAGAAAGAAGTATTAGATAAGTTTGTCACCTGGTGTAATTTATAAAAATAATAAAGACAGGATATAAATAATTAAATATGATTACATTTTATGCTTCAACTTTTGAAGCCTCACAGCAATCTAGTATATTTTTAAAAAAACTAAACCTAAACTAAATAGAAACTAAACTAAAATTAAATTAAATAGAAATATTATAGCAGACATTTAACAATTACATTGCAGTTCAATTCAATAAAACTTACTGTTGCGGGATGAGAAATCTTAAATTCTTTCCAAAAAGCAACATGGAAAGGAAATCAGTTCACTTAACTCAACAGGAAGTTCATTACATAGACTGAGAAAGCTATAGAGAAAGCTTGACTCGTAAAGCTGCTATCAAAATTGAGGAATATGTGATTTTTGGAACATCTACAATTTGAAAAAAAGAAGGGATGCAAGAGATTTATAGCTTGCCTACTTCTACTGTCTGAAGTATTATATGGTCTTATTAGATACTGGGAGAGAATTAGTGGAATCTAATAGGTAGAATAGACAGTTTGCTTTATCTGGCATAGTAATGTTATCATTAGTTATAATGGAATAAGGACCCATTTGGGCCTCTTCAACAGCAAATTATGCATAGGGCTGGGCTGTTTTGTTTCTCATTAATATATTATATGCACTACATTTTTTTTCTTTCTGGTAATTGGGCAGCATAGATCTTGCCTTAACTATTTAAAGAGAACCTAATTTTAGGGTTTGTACTCCAAAACAAAACAATAAAGGAAAGAACTTTTACAAGCCAAAATGTCAAGGTAAAAAATAAAAAGTAAAGTGATGTAAATTGAATTAGAAAGGTTGAAAGAAGAAGAAAGTGTTAGAAATATAAAGAGAAAAATCACCCAGATATCTTAGTATTTAGCATGTAAACATCCATAATATTTTATAGGTAATTGTCACTGCAGTATATTTTATATAATTCAATACCTACCAAACTCTTTCAATTCTTCTGCAAATGGAATCTTCTTTTTGTGTTTTAAGAGTTCATATAAATGCCACTAAAGTTATCAAAAATAATATAACCCTTGGAGATAGAAAGCTTTTTTGAAATATTATTGCTAATATTCCCTGAGACAACAGATACTGGAAGGGGAAAAAAGAAAAGAGAAATAAAAGTATCCGCTTGAATTAATCTTTCCCTTTCCCCCCCAAATCCTATTGCTATTTTTTAGCACTTAACTTTCAGAGTGCTATAAAGACATTTCCTGGACTTGTACAACAAGCTAACATATCATGTTGTTGAAGTGGCAGAATCAACTTGGAGAAAGATCTTGCAACTATTGCTTTGTTGCTGCTTACAGTTTTAGTTTTATTTTATTGCTATTCTGTACTGTGTTTTTAATATTCTGGATGCTGCTAGAAGCTCTGGAACAGGGTGATTTAAAATATTACAAATACAAATATGTTGCATTTGTTTTTCTTTAACATATTATACAGACTTGGACATTCTGTTTTTTTAAGCAATGATTTATGGGACTAGCATGTCTAGTCTGCAAAACCCAGAGAACCACATGAGAGTAGCAAAGTGATATAAAAACCTCTAGTTCTTTACCGACATCCAGTGATTGTATGGCTTATTTTATAGCTCATATCTAGTTGCCCTGATGCAGAATTTCTCAACCACAGCAGCATTAAGATATATGGACTTCAACTCATGGCCGGCTGGGGAATTCTGGGAGTTGGAATCCCACATATCTTAAAGTTGCTGAGGTTGAGAAACACTGCCTTAATAGCTACAACTCCACATTTATTTATTTATTAGATTTGTTAACACAGCTCAATTCCAAAAAGATTCTGGGAGGCTCACAATATATCCAAAAACACAACTTAAAACAACATAATTGCCTCAAACTAAAACAACATCCTCATCATTGAGAAAAAAGACTCAGCATGGGTTCTATAGACTCCTGAACTATTGGTCAGGAAACAAAGCGAAGTCTTAAGAAACTTCCAGGGTCCTTGAGAACTAAGAATTGGGCATGTCTCCAGGGAGATGCTGGTCCAAAGGACAAAGGCTGCTGAGAAGAGAAGGCACATTTCCTTGGTCTCACATGATGACCATGTTTAATTGAGGAGACCTAGAGTGTGCCCACTCTACCTGAATGAACCAGAAGGGTACAAACAACTGGAGACAGGCAGTCCCTGAACAAGAATGTCTTCATGGGTTACAACCAGCTTCTTGAATTGCACTCAGTAATGGAGTGATCTTAAATATATCACTGTGGTCCCAAAATAGGTTTGATTGATTTGTATCATTGTTAAATTGATGATAATTACTGCAGCTCAGGAGAGTCACACTCACAGCCCATGGACCAGATGTGTCATGTGCAGGCCATGGCTACCCCAGCTCCATGAGGGGAAAAGACATCACAAAACATCACGTGATGGCAATGTGTTGGCACAAGTTTGACACCCGTGCTGTAGCTGCATTAAACAGCTCAGCACCAAGACTTACCTAATGACCTCATAGTTCTAAAATAAAAAAGGACAAAAATTACTCAGAGGTGACAAAAATTAAGAACATATTATCCAATCTTTTTGCAAAACATTCCAGCAGCTAAGTGTCCACATATAAAGAACTGGATAAAACAGTGGTCATCCTTGAGAAAGGATACAAATCTACAAGCAATAATAAATATATATTGCAGAGCCAAGATGCAATAATTATTTTTCTGACTGAAGATCAAAGTACAAAGGATTTAAGTATCTGTGAAAAGGCACTTTATGACAAGGTTCAGATTTTATCTTTTTTTCTCTTCTGAATGCTTTCAATCATAAAGTTTTGAGCATGTTCTGCCTATTTCTCCATGTTTATATCCTAGCCACCTGGGAACTTGTTTCCAAGTCTCCATTTTATTATTGAATAATAAGTTTACTTCTTTATCTTCTGTACAACAGCAGATGCTATTATCAGATTGATCATACTTAGTTTCAGAAGCTAAGCAGGATAATACATGGATAGCATTTGTATGGAGAAATAAAGCCAGGCTAAAATAGGAAAGTTTTTTTTAAGTGTTGGAAGAAGATGTAGGTAGTACCAAAGAAGATGTAGCACTAAGAACACTACTTTAATTTATTTGTGAAGTCATTCAGAATCCTTAATGTTTAATTTAATGAAATAGTTATTTAATTGACCAATAGCTTACTTAACCCAACTTTCTGAATTTGCACAATGCTATTAGCTAATTGCACAGACTGAGTATGCACTGCATACTAGTTTACACTGAAGTTGATTAATTAGTGTTTCAGTGTGTTGCACTAATACAGTGATTGGTTTTACATCCTCCCTTATTGATCGATAAATTTAGGAAGAATTTAGGAATACTAGTACGTTTAGAAAAAAGGACCAAAGAAAGCAGTAGAAAGATTCTTGGCAAGTACAAAAGACCATTCTTTTCAAGAGAAATTTGAAAAAGTTGTAGAAGTTAGGCACATTCAGAGTCAAGTCTCAGATGTAGTGCCTATCTTTCCTTCATCACAGAATCACAATATGAAAATCTGCTTATCAGCTACAATTTGACAACTGATTTGCCCCTCACCAAATTGTCCTTCTGGGTTAAAAATGTCATAAATGTGTACTTGTATGCAGTTCAGATTCTAAAAACTTTTTGCAAATTGCAGAATTCAATGCCATTTATATAATAGGAAGTAGTTCCTGGCTCCAGAAACTGAAGTGTGCATTATATAATATCACTACTCGAACATGTGGCTTCATCCTATATATTACAAAATTGGTATTTTATAGGTATCTGCTAAGGAAGATTACTTTAGATAGTTATTTAACTCAAGTAGAAACTATTCACCTGGCCTTTCCTTCCTCATCCTACAAAATGGCAATCAGGACTCAGAAATGATATTTTCTCCAATTTTATTTACAAAATCTTTTCCATTCTTGTGGAAAATTAGAAGTTTCAGACAAAAACCTCAACTTGGCCTTTTCTCAGGCAAGTTAGTTTTGTATTTGTACAGGGAGAATGTAGTCATTTTTTTTTGTTTTAAAATATGTATATTCTGGTAATCAACTTACTGCCAAACAACAATTGGTCTATTTTATCTCTACTTGTTAAGTAAGATTTTACCTACCATCACTGTTCGCTGTGGTGCCCAGAAACTTGGACTGTAATGATGGCTGATTCCAATATAGAAATTATTCTTTGATAAATCCTAAAATAGAATTTCCGCTATAAGTTTAATAAAAGCCTCAAGAAGGAACCTTTCCTTCAGGCACGTATTAGCAAAGGTGAGGTCTGCCCATTATTCACTCACTGACATTATACACTAGAAAATATTGAATATTTAGCAGAGGTTCATATTATACACGTTAAATAATTTCACAACTTGTTTAAAGTATCACTTATTATAAAAACAGGACAGAAAACTCATGAAATTCATTTTTGCCTTTTTGCCTCTGTCATTTTATGGTTGCTCTATGTATGAATAAACAGAAATAATAAAATCCTTTTTTTAATTGTACAGCATCTGCTTTAATCTTATATTTTCTGTAATTATTCACAGATATAGTATGAGCCAAAATTTCAGTTCCAGATATAATTTTAAATGTCAAGAGTCAAGACAGGTGAAAAACCAGGCTTGTGGTTCATTTGTTCAGTGATTTCCAACTTTTCATGACCTGATGGATGTCATTTTTCCAGGATAGTTTGTCAGTAATTGCTACTTTTCTGTTCTTGTAAGCTCATGTTTATGTCATCAGTGATCATGTCTTCTGCCAGCTCCTTTTCAACTGCCTTCAGTTTTTCCAAGGATCAGAGTCTGCTTCAATATTCATATTAAATGTTCAAAGCCTTTAAACTTTAGTTTCATTTTAAGCACTTCCAGTGAACTGTCTGATTTTATTTCATTTAGCAATGATATTTGTGGTCCAAGGGGGTCTCAACCATTTGCTTCACCCAAATAATTCAAAGACATTGTTTTGTCTCAATCCAGTGATTCTGATAGGCTAACTTCCACTATTATACATTAAAATTGGATACATTTGACAATACACAGATACAGTATTGAATTTTCATTTTGCATCTGGCCATATCAGCAGCTGGACTGTCTTATGGTTTTAATTCAGTCACATTATAAGTGGAACTATACTTGTCTTCTGTTCATTGGATACCTCCCAACTTGGTGGGTTCATATCTAGAATATGTAATGTTGGCATTGTTCAGGTTCCAAATACTCATTTGGTTTTTTTGAAAAAAATTGGGGGTGGCCTGCCAATTTCTTTTCCAATGGAATGGAATGGAATTAGGTGGATTCCTTGTCAATGTGTACTAATCATGGGTGACAGTTCTCAGAAAGCATATTCTTGGTAGTGTAGTCATAGTGTTATTATGAACAGGCATAAGCCTGTTCATCAGAAAGAGTTAATGACTAGTAATTTGATGGTAATTTTATAGCAACTAAATTTGCTGGCTCCATTGCCATGTCCCCACTACACCACTTAACTGTGGTTGGGACTCAAGTGAGGTTAGGACTCAACTGGATTTTCTGCTTTCAACTAGTGTGCAAAATTCCAGAAAACAATCATCTCTTACAAATTGATACAAGCAGGCTTCAGGTAATGACCCAGAAGAGGTTATCTTTTATAAATCATATCTGTTTGTACATAATGGCAAATTTGGATGATTTAAGCCATGATTTTATGGACAAGGCATCATGGCCTGGTTCAGATATCATGATAAGCAAAAACAAAATCATATATTTTAACATGCTCTGGTCATCAAGCAAAAGGAAAGAAATTATATTCTCCCACAGAGATTTTTTTTTCAACCAGGATACAGAACAGCAAAGCTTCTGAAGATCAAATGAGAATTTTGTTTTAAAATACCATCTAGAGAAATTCTGAAATGCCTTCATCGTGCTTTTCAATGAAGTAATAACACAGATTGCAAAACAACAAAAGTTCTAGGAAATTAGAGGATGTACTTCAGTTGAAACCAGAATTCGTTTCATTGTCCATATATAACCTCATTGTTAATAAAACTCATGTGCCAAATAAACTTTGGTGTATAAATGTCTTATGCTTGTTCTTGGGGAATATTTTCCATGCCATGAAATTAATGGAATTATACTACAGATACCATAGCCAAGTTATGGTGACAAAATAATTACATTTCCAATAAGACTTAGAAATTTAACTAATAAATAAATACTATTTCCTTCTCTTCTCATAATTAGAAACATATATGCCCAGTCAATGGATCATAGTTTAGAAATATCTTTACAAACATTATTATTATAGATTTTGAAATACAGATTAATATACATTTGGTTGTTTGAGGAACAACGCTGTTTTTTGAGAAAAGTAAAGTATTCTGAATATTGCTTCTATACAGCATATAAAAACTTAACAATTCTAAAATAAGGCTGTTAATAAGGAATTTTTTTAAGCCATTAAGGATTATAAGATTTCCCTGACCAATATCTATGTGCAATTTTAATGCTAAGAAACAATAAAATGTCTTTTCTCTGCTGATAATCATCTGCTATATATTGTCTTACCTTACCAGATTTCCATGAGATGGAAATAATAATTCGATATACAGCAAAAAATATTTTTGCTAATTGTCTATTCCGATTCCATTGTAGGTTAAAAGGATAATTCTGAATTGCTGTTCTTTTTTTTGTGGGGGGTAGTGACAGATATATAGAGATTGATAGACAGACCCATATCTGAATGAATGCTATTAGTAGTTTAAAACCTACAGCATATACTTCCCTAGGGACTCCCACTTTTAATAACCTGCAGTATAATAGATAAAGCAGAGGACAGTAATCATTACTAAAATGGATTTTCTGGCAAAATTAGACATCACCTCTAGCAATCAATAATCATTTTAAGCTAACAGGGTGATTAAATGACCTTTTTAAAAAATTTTCTTCACATCAAATTGCTTTTTATCTTGATTTACAGCTGCACCACTAGAACAAAGATAAACAGAAGGCTTGAAACCTTGCAAAGGCTTACCAAGGCACTAACCAATGGGAGAATAAAAGCATTCTGCACTTTAATCAAGCTTACCCTGTTTTCAAGACTCTTCCATTTTCATTCCAGTATGCCAATTTCTTCAACTGAAATGCACTGTGGATTATTCATTTTACCCATTTACAAACCATCAGGTTTTTTACCTTTGAAGACAGAGTTAGATTTTCAAATTGGAAAATATGCAACACTGGATCAATCCCATCAGATCTCATTACAATTTCTCTTATTTGATAATGTCATTCTATATTATCCTTCAAGGCAAAGTTTAGCATTTAGTACAAATGGTTAATAAATCAAGATTTGAAACCAATCAGGTCCACATGTCACACATGGTTTGCTTTAACCTTGATTTGATAATAAAATTGCAGACATCTGGTTCCTAGTTACAATACCCCAATTATAAACATTTTATGAAAGAAATAATGACTTATTTTAAACAACAACTGAAGCTGTTGCAGGCATGTCCAAAATAACAATTGATCTGGTAGTAGGCTGTTCTTTAAAACAAATAGTTTAATATCCAGTTAACTTGGAATGAAAATTTTAGATGCTTTGGAGCAAACCAATTTCTCATTTTAAGCTCTCATACAAAATTGTATCATCTTTAAGAGTGTATCCAAATGTTTTCCCTTGCATTCAGAACATGGAAAGATTGTGAGTTTCCATCTCTCCCAACTTCTCCTCATTTAGATGGGACTAGTGTAATTTGTGGCAGGAAGATACTCTGCTCAAAAAGAAGGTATCCTGGTGAAGTGTTTGGTCCCCATTTTTGTAGAAAAAATTGCCTTGTAAGACAATATTAACCAAAACAAAATATATGTCCCTCTGCCTGAAAATGTTGGGCCAGTGGCAGAACAATGAGGAAGATCACTGGGAAGAAGTGAAAAGATGGAAGATAGTTTTGAGAAGCAGGCGAAATTACAGACATACTAACCCCAAACCTCATAAAATAATAACAGAGTTGGAAGATATCTTGGAAATCTTCTAGTCCAACCCTCTCTTCAGGCAGGAAACTTTACATAATTTCAGACAAATGATTGTCCAATCTCTTCTTCAAAACTTCCAGTGTTGGAGCATTCACAACTTCTGGAGGCAAGTTGTTCCACTGGTTAATTGTTCTCACTATTAGGAAGTTTCTCCTTAATTCCAGGTTGCTTCTCTCCTTGATTAGTCTCCATCCATTGCTTCTTGTCCTGCCTTCAGATATCTTGGAGAATAGCTTGACTCCCTCTTCTTTATGGCAGCCCCTTAAGACATACCCAGTTCTAGCAACAGTTCTTGATAAGCTTTAGCCTCCAGTCCCTTCATCATCAATGTTGCTCTTCTCTGAACTCTTTCTGGAGACTTGACATCTTTTTTTTTACATTGTGGCAACCAAAGCTGGATTCAGTGTAAGATTCCCTGCAATTCAGGGTTAAATCCAAAAAAGGCTGGGGGTAGGATAACTATTTTTCTCTCAACTATATATTACTTTCAAAAGTTATTTATTACTCCAGATAATAGCTGTTCTATTAATCAGAATTCTGTCCTTTACCAAACAAAACAAAAGAGAATCTCTAGTGTTCCTTTAGAAGGTTATTCTGAAAGAGGACAACTTTATTTTCAAAAGTTCATTGTGCTTTGCCCCAAAAGAAATCCAAGTAAAAGTCTAGTGAAACTACATGCAGTTTTTCAGATTTTGCAGTGCCAAAGGATTTTAAAAGCCAAAGGAGAAATGAAAAGGCATATGTCTTTCACACAGTAATGGAACCATGCCTCTATTTCTGATTTTGACATGTTGGCAGATATGTTATTCTCATAATGATAAGGGAGAGGAAACTAATTAATGTCTAACTCTGCCAGGCAACAGGGTCACCAAATAGAAAAAGTTGGGATTTTCTATGGGTTTTACCTTCCTTCCTCTAAAAGGGATCCCACAAACAAATTCCTTACTTAAGGATTAGGGACAGGGATGTAAACTGACATCTCTGTGTCCCAGTGTAAACTTGTTAAATATCTTGAATTCCCAATATTAGTCATCAGAAGCCATCGGCTACATCTGAGGGAAGCAGGCTGTTTTATTATCTGTGGGTTGTCAAAGCCAGAACCAGCAGCTTAAGATGCACTCTGAGAAGTGGAGAAGTCCCAGCAGGTTGTAGTCAGAATGAGGTTACGTGCTGGGCTTTAAATATGGCCACTAAATGGCAACAAACAGAATTTTTTTATTTGTTTGCTGGTTTCCCTTGGCTGCCATCTCCTGGTTGCCTCAATCAGTACACATTCACCCCCAGCCTGCCTCTTTTGCCCTTGTCCATCATGCAGTCATGAATTGGCCTTGCAGCAGACCAAAACAAGGTTTGATTTTTGTAAAAAAAGAAAGGTGTTGTAAAGAGCACCAACCCTTCCCTTAATTCTATATATGGCACCAAATGGAGGAACAATATGCCTATACCTAAATACTGAGTTCTATCTGAATTTGATACATGGGGTGTGAGGTTTAATTATCAACATCTATTCATGTAATTGTGATTCTGTGAATGCCAGCATTTCATTCTCTTTGATGCTAAGAGTCCAGGAAAATGCTGAGACTTCACTCTGATAAACAAAAACAGTTCTACGCTACACAAAAAATTACTTCTTATGAAAAGACCCACCTTCCTGATCATTGCTGTTATATTTCCCATGATTAATGAGCAAATACACCATTAAATGAGGGCACATAATCACCAAGGAAAGAAAAAAGCATGAGAAAGTCACACCGAGAACCACTAATGCTACACATATTCAGAAGTACTGTAAATAGAGTAGGACCCTCAGTTTCAAAAAAAATTTCAAACTGGAAAATATGAATATATACACGCACAAATACAGAAAAAAAAACACCCTGTGCAACACTCAGCTTCTCTATCTTAGAATAGAATAGGATAACAGAATTGGAAGGGACTTTGGAGGTCTTCTAGTCCAAACTCCTGCTTAAGCAGGAAACCCTATACTAGGGGTCACCAACCTTTTGGACCTCAGGAACCACCAAACTCATAATTTTAAATCCTGCAGACCACTAATATGAATTTTGACTGATGGTGGCTTGATGAAGTTGGTGGGAAAGTCGGTCCCATATTCCAGAGCTGCTGTAGTCACAGGACTGGCCCTTTGGTCATTCCGGAGCAGCTGCTCATCCAGTCCATGGCAGGCTGGTGCACCCAGTTGGGGGAGCAGCTACTTTGGAGTGACCAAAGGGCCAGTCCTGTGACTACTGCAGTTCTGGAATATGAGACCAACATTCCCACCAAAATCAGCAAGCCACCCCGAGGCAGAGTTCCCTCTCCTGCCATTGGTCTTTTCTTCCAGTTCCAGCTCGTGTGGCTCTACTCAAGGTAAGGTTTGCACTTGGCTGAAAGATGGGGACCAGCAGGTGGGTGGACCATGTGGGCAGTGTAGCCTTGTGTTCCTGCACAGCCTGGATTAATTGCTTTGGGGGGTGCTTTTGGGAAGGGGACATTTCTCTATGGACCACAAAATTTTCTTGCGGATCACCAGTGGTCTCCAGCCCACTGGCTGGTGACCATTGCCTATACCATTCCAAGCAAATGGTTATCCAATCTCTTCTTTAAAACTTCCAGTGTTTTTCTTGCCCATGGTGAAATTAATACAGGAGATCTCCTCTATAAAGATAAATAATGAAGTGTCCCAAAGTCCTTCTTTTTAAAATAATCAGCAAATATTGATCAGTCCTCAATCAATAGGTTATTATTTTTGAGAAAAAGCATACATCTGTGTTGCTATCAGATTTTTGTTTCATTTCAATTTTTGTTTTGGTTACCAAATAAATACATTACACTACCTTTTGCGAGGGGCAAGAAAAACAAAGTGACTAACTTTGATTCAAAAGGCTGTATGAAATTTGGAATAATCTCACTTGATAGATGTATGGAGCTAACAGCAAAGCTAAATGCTTTCTCTTCGCAAAGTTAAATAAACAGATCCAAACTGACAGTGGTAGAGATCAAGTTCTGCTTTAATTTATGATAATTAGTCTAAAATAGGATTACTATGTCTGAACAGCAAAAATCAAGATGTAAATAGCAGCAAATATCAAGAGATACTCCCTCCCTCTGTGTGCCACCTAATGGTCATCTAGATCTTTGCAGCCAGGATCCAGTAGCTCTGACTAAAAAGGAAATGTTAATTAGATATAGAATTAAGTCTTCAAGTATAATTTATGCACCTTTAAACTTAGCAAAACTAATATATGCTGCAATTTTCCTGGAGCCTTAGACAGGTTGTTAATGTAGAGATGGAGGGAAAATAATGTATTTCTATAATTAAATTTCTAAATCAAGTTAAGTCCTTGTAAATTAAGTATAAGTAAGATGAACTACAATGAATCAAGTTCTATAAGGTGGCACACAAACTACTTATTAATGGTTGGTGATGTTGATGACAATTACATTAAAATGATACAGCTGTATTAAATCATAAAGAAAGTCAGAAATAATAAGTCAGCTTCAAAATTATGAGTGGTTGAGGAGCTCTTTCCTCCTATGGACTTTGGCAGAAGACACAATAAGGATTTCGAATTCAAATTGTATTGGGAAGAATCCAGGCACATTCTGTAGCATGCTGCAGTACATAAAATTAAAGTCACCCAGCAACAAAGGAAATGAAACCAAAGGATGGAGGATATGCCTTAGGGGTAAAGAACAGTAGAGAGCATTATACCAATTTAAGAGAGAGAAGAAAAGAATAATATCCATTACACTAAAACCATAATACAACCACAAAACAGTTTTCAAAGCCCAGAAAAATATCAAAAGAGTTTTACTTTGTATCAAAGTAATATTAAGATAAATACTGAGAGACATCTTGAGGGTGTAGGTGAGCCACAACTATTCAGTCCCACTGAAACGGATCTTTGACAGCTGTACCTGCTGCCTTATTTTCTAGGGTTGCACACAGAAGGTTTCTGAACATTTTAAATTCTATTCATACCAGAATTTTTTAAAAAATGGCTTTTGCTTGGCTTTCCATCAGAAGTCAATGAGAACTAGTAGGTCTATACTTTTTAAATTCATTTGTCTTTTTAATTTACTGCTTTTCACTGGAGAATCATTGAGTGGCTTCCTTTTTTTAAAATAACACAAATACAGAGTATTAACCCCAATTATACAAATCTTGCATATTTA
The DNA here is from genome assembly GCA_004320025.1 of Laticauda laticaudata. NCBI lineage: Eukaryota > Metazoa > Chordata > Lepidosauria > Squamata > Elapidae > Laticauda > Laticauda laticaudata. The sequence continues at coordinate 15,623 of BHFT01035240.1, read as the reverse complement.
AAATCAGCAACAGGCACCATTCACTTTCAGGGAAAATGCAGTGAGAAACCACTTCCAAAAAGGTTGCCAAGAAAATGGCAGGGATTTGTCCAGGCTTTTATCAGGAGGCACTAAGGACTTTCATGCACACACACACACACACACATACACACACATTAACAATAAGCAGATTCCAAAGTGAATATATTGCTCTTGTAGGTAATGAACTATATGTTTAATGAGACTCCCAGCACTGCACACAACCAAGGCAGAGATACCAGGTGAAATCTTCAAACTGACAATACTGCCTAAGCAGACATTTCAGTAAATTCAAATTGACTTCAGGCATTCTTGGTGCCTCCACTGTCTCAGTTGATTCTAAAGCAGGCAGCATGCCCCCAATGTCTAACCTTAGCCCTAGACTTCAAGGAACAGATATACAATTTACCCAAATATCCTATTAACATGAATAATATGTTGTTGTTTTTAGATATTAGTTTGTACTGGTATCGGAGGTGGTATTCAGCAGGTCCTGACCAGTTCTGGAGAAACAGTAGCAGAAGTTTTGAGAAGTTCAGAGAACCAGCAAATACCACCTCTGACTGGAGATTTTACAGTATCCTTCCCCTGCCACACCCACCAAGTCATGCCCACAGAACTGGTAGCAAAAGAATCTGAATCAGTGGTGGCTTGGTGAGCATGACTAGTGGGCGTGGCAGGGAAAAGATACTGTAAAATCTCCATTCTCTCCCCACTTCTGGGGGAAGGTTACTGCATAATCCCATTCCCTCCCCACCCCACTAACCTGCTTTCCAGCTCTGTTCTCCTCTGCAGGGCAGCCAAAGAAGACCCAGCTGATCAGCTGAGACTCTGGAGACACAGAATAGATGGAGGTGGGGCCAACCAGAGGTGATATTTACCGGTTCTCCAAACTACTCAAAATTTTTGCTACCAGTTCTTCAGAACTGGTCAGAACCTGCTGAATACCACCTCTGATTTGAATCCCACCCAAAACTGAGATATGCTTCTCAGTTTTACATTTCCAGAGACCTTGCATTGGACTATGCTCACATTAAAATTTAGCTTTCTAATTTCAGCCTTTACAGATATCTACTTATCCATTGATCAGTAAAGCATTGTAAATATAGATAGATTGGTAAAGTTTTGAAAATAATTCTGCAAGAATATTGGAGTTAATGGACATCAAAACATTCATTGTATTCTCATATTTTGCATTACTAAGTTATCCTGTTATCCTGTCCCCCCCAGACAGATAGACAGACAGACAGATAGACAAATAGACAGATAATGATAGATAGGCAGACAGGTGATAGATGATAAATAGATGATAGATAGGTAGGTGATGATAGACAGATAGATAGATAGATAGATAGATAGATAGATAGATAGATAGATAGACAGACAGACAGACAGACAGACAGNATAGATAGATAGATAGATAGACAGACAGACAGACAGACAGACAGACAGACAGACAGACAGACAGATAGATAGATAGATAGATACCGTATCTGTAAGATCTACTCCCCCCCCAAAAAAAGTGGGTGGAAATGTCTGTGCATGTTATAGAGTGAATAGGGGCCAGTTTTTGGCCTCCCAAAGCCTCCGTGCATCCTGTTTTTGCCCTCCTTGGCATCCAGAAATACTCTGCAAGCCAAAAACACATCCCTTTTTGGCCTCCAGATGGGTGCCGGATGGGTTCCTTTTTTGCCCTCCCCAGCAAAAGGTCGAAAACAGGACCCACGAAAAGTGCTTCTGAATGCCAGGAAAGGCAAAAATAGGACACACAGAAGTCTATGGAGGCCAGACATGGGCGCGTTTTTGACCTGTAGACAGGGTGCTTCTGGACACTGGGGAGGGCAAAAACAGGATGCGTGGAAGCAAAAAAATATTTTTTTTTGTTTTCCTCCTTTAAACCAAGCTGTGTTTTATAGTCCAGCATCTTTTAGTCTGAAAAATACAGTAGATAGGTAGGTAGGTAGGTAGGTAGATAGATGTAGGTAGATAGATAGATAGATAGATAGATAGATAGATAGATAGATAGATAGACAGATAAATCCTCTATCTATGATAGATAGATAGATAGATAGATAGATAGATAGATAGATAGATAGATAGATAGATAGATAGATAGATAGATCACAGAAGAAATGCTTTAAATAAATCACAGAACTCAGTGAACAGATAAATCGCTTCCCACTTGTAAGATGTTACAGTATTAAATTCAATTATACATAAAAAGGAAAAGAAAGATGAATGAAACTCTGCCCTTGCCTTTTTATTTTCTTATTTGTACTAACAATTCATGACATGCTTCTAGGTAGGTTATCCTCCAAATGAGGAAACTCGCCTCAGTGCTGCTCCACTCACCTTATTTTTTGTCTTCAGCCTTCTGAAGTTGCCAGTTTGAAGATAGGTCTCCCACAGCTTTATTTAACCTGACTCAAGTGCTCTACAACAGTGCAGACTGCTGAATACAGCAATATAAACAGCTGTTCTTGGTACTGTTGACAGACAAATCATCACTCTCCAGCATACTCCATACAACAAAATAATATATTTAAAAAACCCAACACATTCTCATAATTCCAGGGAACTGGTGACTGTTAGTAAATGCTTTATTCTGACCAGGATATTAATACCATAGCAATTTTTTCATGTGCAAGTTTCACATCAGCTCTGGATCACTCACCCTAAGATTCATTATTTAGACTTGTGTTTTAATCAAGACTACAAGCACAAGAAGTCCAAAGGATGTTATAACTGAACAAGCCCTTGGCAAAATGTTAAGAGGAAAGAGGCCAACTCTCTTTAATGCCTGATTAAATGATGTTTCTGATGTTTAGAATCTAGGCCTTCTGAGAACCTGGAAACATAAACCATTCTTCATGTTGAGATTGCATTTTTAAGAAGAGAACAAAAGAAACCTTTTGGTTGCAATTAAGCCAAGAAGAACCAAACCAGTTAAGTTTCTTGAATCTCCCAGCCCAGCTTTCATCCAACTGCTTAATGAACCATCTATTAAATCAAGGTTATATGTGATTTCATGTCTATGTACCAAATGTGTTTGTCACCTTTTAGGAATGCTCCGAAGATCATTTAACAAGAAGCAAGAAATAAAAAAAGTTGCAGACTTTTAGCCAGATACCCCCTAATGAGAGTTATGCATGACGTTCAACAGGCCCAGTTGGAGCAATTTCTTCATCTTTCCACCCACATTTGTCACATTACGTGCTTCTCTGCTGCTTCTCCAGTTTTCAAGTCTCATGTCTTTCCTTCTTTCAGTATATGTATGTACACACAAATGCATGCATGCGCGCACACACACACACACACACACAGATAAAACACTTCCCAACTTCCCTGAGCATTTTTCTTCCAGCTATTCCCATCCTAGTTCTCAGAGTGTCCATGGAGGAGTTAAAAAAGTAAGGTAGCAGCCACATGGCAGTAAAACTCCCATCCCTTTTCTATAGTACTAGTGGTGGGATTCAAAAAATTTTACTACCGGTTCTGGCATGGCTTATTTGGTAGGCGTGGCTTGGTCATGTGACTGTGGGAGTGGCTTGGTGGTCATGTGGCTGAGTGGGTGCAGCCTAGTTATGTCACTCACACTGAGGGCTGCCTTACCTGGCACCTCCCTTCACAGCCATTCCTTGTCACACCCAGCCTTTATAGTTTTGTAAAAATGTTTGACTTTATTATCTACGTACTACAGATGTACATGGACCACTGAAAGGAGGACATGGCTCACATACTTTACTCAAGAATGTAACAGGCAACAGGCTTTTAAGGGGCTGCCACAAAGAAAGGGGTACAATGTATTTCCCAAAGAAGCAGAATGCAAACAAGAAGCAATGGATGGAAACTGAACAGAGAGAAGCAACCTAAAACTATGGAGAAACTTCCTGACAGTGAGACTTAACCAGTGGAACTGCCTGTCTCCAGAAGTTCTGGGTGCTCAATCACTGGAAGTTTTTAAGAAAAGACTGGACAGCCATTTCTCTGAAATGGTACAGGGTTCACCCCAAGTTCCCTTCTAAGTATTATTCTGACACCTTTCCCAGGATTTCTACTCAGAGTTTAGCATTCTCAGTTTTCTTGCCTGAGCTGGGGGTTGGACTAGAAGACCTCCAAGGTCCCTTTCAACTCTTTTTTTTTTTGTTAAGTTTTACTGGTTTTTAAGGACAAATAAAAACAAACAAAACATAAAAACATCCAGCTTTCTTCCATAAGTATACAATGTGTCAGTTGGTTTACAAATTTTTTGTGTATTGATTTCATAGTCTCAATGACACTTACATTACAGTCTCAATTTAATTGAGACTATGACTAACTATCATAGTCTCAATGAGTTATATTACATAATAACTCATATTATCAGAAATTGAATATCCTAGTATTATTATTAATCAATCATTTGACTATAANTTTCTTTCTCCCCCCCCCCTCTCACACACACAGCACTTAACAGACAAGCATTTTGGAAGCAGCTCCTTTAAATTTCTCCAAGGCTTGAGTGGATTCACCCACCCCCTTTCAGAACGCACTCCTTCTCACTCCAGCACTTTAACTCACGAGGGAAAAGCGATACTTGCAGCGTCCATGCCTTTCTTCCTTTCCTGGGGAGAAAGAGGACATGGGGAACGGAAAGCTAGGAGAGCGATTGCAAGTGAGTGACCGGGAGACCGGGTTGGGGGTGTAGCCAGCCAGGGATTGCCACGGGTTTGGAGACCCATGCCAAATAACCGCTACCGGTTCACCCGAATAGGTGTGAACCGGTTGAACAGCACCTCTGTATCCTATCCTTTAAGTGTTTAGAGGCTTGAGCTTCAGGAATTAATTAAGCCTATATGTGTGATTCAGTCACTTAATCATTCCTGTAGTGCTACTGACCTAGAAGGGCTCAGAAATAAAACTGCAAGTCCTAATAGCAGTAGCAATCTGGTGCCAGTCTGTTATAGAATCCTCTACTGAAGGAAATATGCTCTTGGTATGTAACCTGGTGGGTTGCCCACTTTCATTAATGCTATCAATGCCTAGCTTTAATGCTTAGGATTTATATTTGAGAACAGTATACTTGCTATCAGCAATCATCAACAGTCCACACAATTTTATTTAGCAGTGCTATTGCGTTTTTTTTTTAAAGAATTAACCAATGTTATCTCCCAACAAATTCACTGGGATGAGAATAAACATCTGTTTCTCCAGCTTTCAAACTCACAACCTACAGGACCCCTTCCATTCCCCAAGCTTTCTCTCTTGCCTGCAAAATACATAAGCTATGCTGATAGTTTGGAAAGTAGATAGACAGCATGGATCTGCCCTGCCATCAATTATGTGACTATACAATCAACCTCATTTAGATCCCCATAAAAGTCAGCACTGACCTACCTAAAGGACTGTTGATGAAAACTTGCAGGAAGATTTTATCTGCCCATAATCTTCCCCTGCAAGTGTTGCTATCTTTTAGGGAGGTCTCTCTCCATTTGGTCCATGATTCATCTAAGCAATTTAAGATGTGTGGACATCTCAACTCCCATAATTCTCCACCCATTATTAAATTAAACTCAAAACTTACACACTTATTTCCATAAAGAACAAGCATGAATATTATTGAAGTGTTCCAGTTTCAATATGTATCAATAAAATTGATTCTTAAGAGTGGAAGATGTTTGGGAGTATGGGGATAGGAAAGTTCTGGAATAGATGATAGAAGAATATAGAAACAATGGTGAGAATTTTCCACTTCACTAAAAAAAATGGAAATCCTCTCCTCTCCTGAAATCTCTACTGAAAATGAGGAAGAGGTTGAGAAAGCAGAAAAGGAAGGGAATATTTTCCAACTCCAGCTAAATAAAAGATGGAGAGAGATTTGTCAGCTCTAGTTGGTTAAACAATGGAAGGCCAGACACAACACTTCTTAATCTTTCCCAAATGGATGGAGGGGAAGGCATGTTCAGCTCCAAAGAAGGAGAAGATAGAGAGGGTGATACAAGGATTGAAGCTACTGTGGCAAGATTCCCATTCCCCCAAAAAACCATTTTATAAACTAGGAACAAATAGCAGAAATCTTTAAGCTGAAAAACAAGTAGCCAAGTGGCCATTGCCTCAAAAAGATAGGGGAAAGAGAGATATGACTTAACCTTGAGACTAGCATATATACAGGATGGGATTCTTGCTTAGCAGATGACTCTCTTATTCCTCTACTTCTTAATTAACTTTGTTGAGCTTGCTTGGGAATTGAAGTAGGGAGATCCTGTATAAAGCTTGTCAATATTAGATAGTAACATTGTCTCCCAGCTGCAGCATTACAGATAAAATTGTATGTGAAGCTAGGCATTAAAATGCTGATATAGGAGGTAACAAAATTGAGATGTATGCCATTTATTAAAAATGTACCGGATGAAGCATTAATCTCAATTGGATGCCAATTTGATATCAATTACATTTTATGTCCTTCTTATGCTAGTATATAGAAGCAGCATTTTGAAATATGTATTTTGAACTGTAAATGGTAACAGTGCTAATCCAGCTACAACCTGTTCAAAGTCAAATAAAAAGGACTTGAAATTATAGTACAGTTTTCTGCTAGCAAGTTCTCTGATTAAAAAAGTGTCATTCTATACTATGGGAATCTTGTAATGGTCTTCCTCCATAGTTGCAGAGCTATGAATATAATTCCCCTACTTTAATATTCACTTGTAGGAAGCAGCTGTCAGGAAGAATAAATAAAAAGTTAATGTGTAAACCAACATAGGTCTGCACTTTTAAAATTAAATGGAAATGCTGCCATATATCCTATATTTCTCTCATTTTGGTCTGCAAACATGTATGCATAACATATATTTCTGGAATCAAGAAAGCCACTTCTTTTTTTCTTTTTTTTAAAGCAGCATGAACACTAAAGCAGGTATTCTGCTTCAGCAGAGGTATTCCCAGAATGCAATGGGAGAAGACTAGAGTATTACAAAGCTGCACAGTTGTCAGTGAGTAAAAAAGGGAAAGATAATTGCATTCTGATAAAAAGCAGCACGACACTGATTACAATCATGGTTACAAATAGTTCCATAAATCTTCTGGCTCTCATCAAGACTAACAAAATAAATTGTGTTAATTAATGTATTAGTTATTTCAAGTGCTTTAAAAGATTCTTGATTTATTTCATTTTATTTTTTCCACTATTCTGTAAGAATATTGAATAAAGATTTGTGGCACACTGCTTTAAAAAAAAACACATTTATTAAGGTTTATAGCATAAAGTACAATGAAAATGCAGATTAAGTAAAGGGACTATGCAGGATGAAAAATAAAGGAGAGAGGAAAAATGGGGTTGACTTCAGACTCTTTAATTATGACCTCATTTTTTTATCATACCTATAATTATTACACACCTAACTACATAATTCAAATTAAATTCTGAATTTCATTTTTTTCTATCAAGCATAAAAATCAGAAGCAATATTCCAACAGAAACAAGAGCAAATCATATCTCTGTTTAAAACAGTTTACATCACCCAAAAATCCATTTTTTCTTTTTTCCTTACCTCATGGGAAGTGATATATATTTCTATTTACACTTCTTAATCTAAGTTATCTTCATTTATTCTAACAAAAATCATGATATGCTTTCAAATTCTTTAATCTTAAAGGGAAAACTCTTTTATATTCATTTTAAGACTAAATAATTCTTTAAAAGTTTCATCTTTATGATTTAAAACAACACTAATGCAACTTTTTAAACTTCCTTTTAACATACATACTTTCAAATTCACTTTCAATAATATCTTGTAAACTATAGGAATTAATGATATAGGTGATAGATGACACATGGAAGTGTGATATAGAAACAATTTTCAAACCCACTTTATAAGCACAAACAACACATTGGGAATATCAGACATAAAGAATCAGAACCACACATTAAGTTTCAGCTAAACTGATTTATTGCTCATATTTATACACAAAAATCTAGTCGATTAATGGCTGGCACTAAATTGATAAGATAATTAATAACTAAATTGATAAGATAATTGAAACTAGATAAGAATTAACAGAATTCAAGGGTTGGACTTGGATTGCTTGTGGGAATGTAATAGCTCTCTTGACTTCTCTCTTGATTCTGTCCACACTCTTCCTCTCTCCTACAGGAACTTCCTTTTAATTAGATATGTCAAATCAACAGAAAATTCATCCTAACTCCAATTAGTTTATCATATTTAAGTTCACAACCTCCAGCTTGTCCTCATAAAATAAAATATTTTCTTCTTTGGAAGCCTATTAAAAAAATATCAAGCTCTCTTTTTCTCAACAGATTCTCCAATATGATTTAAAAAAAAATATAGGAGTTTGGTGCCATTTTGAACAGCTGTTATTAAAGTATAAAGAAAGAAGTACTCTTTTTTGTCCTTATAGTTAAAACCAGAAGTTGTTTACATTATACAGTTTCAAAAAACTGCCTGTCCATTTCAGGTTCATTTGTAAATCTATATTTTATGCTACTACAACTGGCAAGTTTATTTCTATTAATACATCTGAACATTATACAGTTCAGATGATTAAAAATAATATTTAAAAGATCTCTTAAAATTCAATAACACCCATAACTGCAACTATCTGCCTTATAATCAATATTCAAGATGTGATGCTGACTTCATGAACAGATCCTAGGCACACATTGGAAAAAAAATTGCTGCAGCTGCATGTTAAAACAGATCCCAATCTCATACATCTAGAAATAAATCCTGCTGGCTTCAAAAAGAAACCCAAGTCTCAAGTACATTTGTTTTGGATTATATCTTAAACTTGGAATCCACAATATAGACTCATTACCAGAAACATTAATGCAAACCAAATTAAGAAGGTATTTCCAAGATGGCACGTGCTATACTTCGATTTATTTATTAAACTTGCTTATAATGCCCCAATCTAATAATTCTAGGCAATTTGCACAATACATTATCAAAAATATCATGGTAACCACATTAGCTGGCATATTCTGCACCAGTCATCGTCTTCAAGGCAACTCATATAGTCTTTAGCGGAACGATCCTATGCAGAATGTCAACTGAAAACAATGTTCCAATGGGTGGAAGATATATATGAATGAATAGCAGCTCCACAATGCAGGAATTTAGTCTGAGCTTTCTTTGTTCCCTGTGAACTCCTGACACCAATTCAAAACTTCCATAGCATCTCTGGTCTGGCTGAGGGTTATGATATACAGCTGAGTATCATAAACATACTGATGATACCTTATCCCAAAATAACAGATTACCTTTCTTAGAAGCTTAGTTCATATAGATATTAAATAACATCAGAAAGAGAACTGAGCCCCATGGTGGAACATTTCCCCTATGACTACAGACTAGAACTCAGATAAAAGTGGGCCCACCATAAAATCTGCCTTTAACCCCAGATGGTTCAAAAGAATATCATTGTTATATTAAATGCTACCTGACCTAACAGGAACAGGAGAGACAAATTTTCACAATCCAGAACCTGCTGAAGTTCAGCCACCAGAGTGAACAATCCTGTGTCAGAGGACTCGGGTACTTCTATACTCTGTGTTGTACTATATATAATTCTTCAACAATAATTCCCCAAAAAGGAGTAACTGAAGATTAGGTGGAAGCCCTAAAGATAGCTAAAAAGAAGACATACCAATATCTCTTTCAAGAATGGTGGCATTCCTCTCTCAGGATGATTAGGGGACTGGAGATTAAAACATACAAAGAACAGTTACAGGAACTGGGTATGGCTAGTCTAGCAAAGAGAAGGACCAGGGGAGACATGATAGCAATCTTCCAATATTTATGGGGCTGCCATAGAGAGGAAGAGGTCAATCTATTTTTTAAAGCCCCTGTAGGCCAGACAATGAATAAGGATGGAAACTGAACAAGGAGAGATTTAACTTAGAAATAAGGAGAAACTTTCTGACAGTGAGAACTATCAACCAATGGAAACAGCTTGCCCTCGGAAATTGTGGGAGCACCATCACTTGAGACCTTCAAGAAGAGATTGGACCGCCATTTGTCAGAAATGGTGTAGGGTTTCCCACTTGGGTGGGGGGTTGGACTAGATGACCTATAAGGTCCCTTCCAACTCTGATTATCTGTTATCTGTTAGTAATTAATTCAGCCGCTCAAAAGTGCCAGGGTGAACATGGGTCCAGACCAGAGTTTATACTTATTTATTTAGCCTATGGCATTGGTACTTGAAAGCTAGGAGTCTATAATGTTATTACAGGGTAGATGTTTGGCTTCCTAAGACTGCTAGTTCATTCAGTTCATGCTCATGTGCTACCAGGGTGAACCACAAGAGGCAAACCTGTTCCACATACAAAGCAATTAATGGTGTTCTGTGGGAATGTTAGTTATCTGGGGATTTTTCTCCACCAGTTTTCGCCTCACATTTGAGCTTCTCCACCAGTTTTCTTCTCCACCAGTTTTCGCCTCACATTTGAACCAACCACCGGTTGGTTATTTGCTTCCACTGTTAGTCCCACCAAAGTAATAACTATTTATTTGCTTGCATCTGAATACTTTCAAACTGCTTGGTTGGCAGAAGCTCAGGTAAATGATGGAAGCTCACTCTATCACATGGTGCTAGGACTTGAACTGCTGGAATGCAGAGAACCCTCTGGCTGACACATCCAGCTTTTACAAGCTGCTGAGCCACCATGCCTCTTACAAAGTTTATACGATACAATATTTTATTAATTTCCTCAGATTCCATGAGCTCAAAAGAATATTAGCTGATATCAGAAGATGTTACTCTTGTCCCCTGGCATGGTTCTGTCAAATGACATCTAATCCAGAGCAAATATTAGTGTCTTTATCTGTAAAGAAACCTGCAAAAGTTTCACAGCTGTCTGTAGTGTCTTGTCTTCCAAATCTGTCCTCAATTCATCAGGCAGGAATCCAAAGGAGCAAAGAAATATATGTATGTTGGGATTTTATTGCCATTATGTAAGCTGAAACTCAAGCATGCATCAGTGCTTGGTTGTGTTTGTTTATGGTTTTTCAATATTGTGTTTTATTTATTAATATAAAAATATTAAATTTGTTTGCAACCCATCTTGCTACAATTTTACTTCATTCCTTATATTTCTTTGGAGGACCAATCATCCAGCTGGTATTCTTAAGTAGAAAGTAGCCAGTGAGAAAAAGATCACTGGTTGCTCCCACAATCATTGGGCAACAACCAAAGTGCCCTCTAGAACAGTGGTCCCCAACCTTTTTTGTACCAGGGACCAGTTTCACGCAGAAACACTTTTTCAAGGACCGGCAAAATCAATTCTTCCCCAATAGTAAAGGGCTTCTTAGCTTTAGCTAATATAAAATATATATTTTAATCACGATTATTCATTCTTTGCGGCCCGGTACAAAATGATCCACGGACCGCTACCATTCCGGGACCCGGTGGTTAGGGACCCTTACTCTAGAAAACCTCAGGATCAATTAGGCTCTGGTGTGGATCATTCTAATAGGTCTATTGCCCCAAGGAGTCCTGTTTGCTCATGATCTGTCATTCAATTAAGATGATTCCGAGCTTTAAAGGATTCTAAGCCTTCTAATTTTTTGAAATGTTTACTAAAAGCATTCTAAGCCTTCTAATTCTGACAGATTTCCCAAAGTATAGAAAAATGATTATGGGACAGTTCAGCTAATCTGATGAGCTGACAGAACAGGCTTGTATAATAATGCAATACCTTTCTTCTTCAGATCTAATATAAAACTCACCTAGGAACACTGCAAACCTAGTCAGATGTTTTTTAATTTGGTTCACAAAAGTGTTATATTAAAATGCACAGTAATGTGACGAGTTGACAGTAATAGATCGCGTTCTTGCTTCCTTGCATTTATGTTCTCCCACCATTAATGCTCAGTCACAACTATTTTCAGGTTGCACAAATCATATAATACTTTTAACTGAAGCCTGAAATTCATATTAAGGATATCTGTACACTTCATTTGGAAGATCAGTCAAGTTTATTTATCCTGGATATATGAATGTGACATGACTAATGGCCCATCTATTTCCTAGAGGCAGAAGGTTAATGCTACTGCCATTGGTTGAGAGCAAGATTGTTTATACAATGTGAAGAAAAAAATTGCATTGATAAAATTAATATTTGTTCATTTGAAAAGGGTTGAGTTTTTCCTAAAACAACAACACGGAAGCTCAATTAAATAACCACTGACATTCATGAGACCCCAACTCTTTGTTAATTGAATCAATCCCCTCACCCACATTTTCTGAGGGAGGGTTTACAATCACCTTCCATTCAAATCTTTTAATTTAATAAGGCCTTTGAAGCATTTTTATTTCTTATCTAAAAGAATACTCTGCAATACATCTATTACTAAGCCAAATCCAGGATAAACCACTTTATCTACTTAAGTAATTGGCAGAGTATGCAGCACTTTTGAAAAGTCCCATTATCGCTTTAAGGGAAACAAAGCAATATTCATTTTAAAACACGCAGCCACAAAGCAATGAAGCAAAGCTTCTTCACATATATGCCAGTTCGCATGGGGCCACATTCCACTAGTTGGTTGTTTGGAGAAAATTAAGAAGGGAGAAGAAACAAGGCCAAACAATAGGCCACAGTCCACATCACAGAGGCAACAACTGTAGGAGTGTCAGTTTCTGTCTTGCTGACTGAATGAAATGTATACAAGAAATGAAACACATCAAGGATTAGAAGCTGTGTATCCGGAATGAATAAGCAGAATGACAAGATTGATACTGACAGTATTCTAATCACACTCTGTTCTCAAATGAAGGTTTTCCTAATGTTACCTCCAGGAGTTTCAGCCCAACACCAGCTGTTACTTAAAAATTGGCTGTAAATTAATCAATTATTTCCAAGGATCCTTTCTGCCTGTCTCTGAATCTTGAGACATCAGCATTCTCAGGGATTTAGTTAATATTTGGCTGCCTGAATCCAAATTGTCTTAGAAGATGGGCCCAGCACAGCCTCCCTGCAGGTCCTGAGTTTTGGGCTTGTGGTACTCTACCTTGTCCTTGAATGCAGACAATTTCAGTGGAATATATGATAGCCTTACATTTTCATTCGTAAACATCCAATCATAAGAACTTTAAGAACAGAATTAAGAAGGAAAGTTTCCATTATATTCGGCTACATGTGCAATCTTTTTCTAGAAGTCTGCTAATGATTGCTTTCATTTGCTCTGTTGTACTATTTAAATTAGGCATGGGATTTTACCAGTTTTCAGTAAAGTTTTAAGAAAATATGTATCAACACAATCTTTGACTGTACTGATTTTAGCAAAATTAGTTGGAAAATTCAATATTACCAGCTTTAGATTTTTTTTTCTCACCAGTAAAATTTATCAGACTGAACTTTGAATATATTCCATCTCTAAAATATTATTGTTTTAACACATGAAAGAAGATGAAAATTCAAGGTTCTTACTGTGAAGTAGAACTGTTCAGTCTCCTGTTGATTGGCTCGTCTCTTGGCAATGCTTGGCTTGCTCATGAAGGTCTCAGAAACTGTTGATTTTACAGACTCCATAGAATTGCTATACTGGAAGCAATCGGATACATCAAAATCTTCAATAGTGACAATATCCTGAATAGTCTGTAGTGTGGCTTCCATTGTTTTTTTAACCTGACATAGAAATTGAAGAAGGAAAAAAATATAAAAAGTGAGGCTAAAGCATAATCAATAATATATTAGATACTATTGCAATACAAAGACCTTCTGTAGAGATGCCAAGAAAGAACAAACCTAATTATGTATCCTATATGCCATGAGAGTGATCTCGTCCTATTTCTAGGACATGATTTCTACATTTGAGTAAGTTCCTTTTAAGAGTGATTTCAATACATCATCTTTAGGGCAGGTGACGTATGCCTACCCTCACCTCAAAGAAGCATTGGCAATTTCCAGTTTCCAGTCACTTGTGTCTGACTTGGCAGCCCACAGAAGACAGAAAGAGATTGCATTAAAAAGGCTGTTAGAGATCTGCCCATCAATGTGGATGTTGGTCCACTAATGTCTAATCCAGAATGGCATTATATACATGCTATCAGGCTTTGGACTAAATGCCATGAAAAAATAGGAATATGGAGACATATCAAAGAAAAGAGGGAAATTCTTATCAGAGGTGTGGAGTTTGGGTTCTTACCTCTTCATTTTCGATCTTCAGAGTGGATAGCCTAAATTGCAGCTGCTGACATCTTTGTACCAATTCACTTTGCACTGGTTGCTGGGCACATAGCTGGAATACCTAGAAAAGAATAGGCAGTTTTGCAACTTTCCGGACACTTGCTTCTAGTTCTTCACTTGTGTTAAAACTCATAATCAAGTATGAATGAGATATCTGCACTGGGCCATAGGATTATGAAACAAAACAGGAAACAAATTATTTTTAAATAAAATTCAATAAACAACAATTGTCTGAATGTTCACAAATACAGTCATACACTTTACTTTATACAATGGTGAGGCTCACACACTGGAATAAACCAAAAGGGCAGAGGACAGAGGGGAGATAAGTGGTTTCAAGAAAAGGAAGTCCCTGGGGGCGAAGCTGGTGTTGCGATGATACGGCATGCGATCTTGGAGGTCTGAGATCGCTGCCGATATCTTTCCTCCTGGACAGTCCAATTGGATCTAAACCATCCCGAAGAGACGGTGAAAGTGAAGAGTGCATCCTGTCGATCCCAGAGATACCGCAAAGTCCCTGGTAGATCCAGGAGAAGCTCCTGCCAGCGGCAAAGAGGCAGCCATTAAAGCTGCTGAAGTTGGGACAACTCCGAAACGAAAGAGAACATAGACAGTGTGCCGGTTTGGTGAGAACTTTTTCTTTATTCTAAGATCTGAAAGGACACCCTAAGGAAAAGAAAGAATCTGTACGTAAAAGTTTGACAAGAACTTTAAGCGGGGCAATGTTTAAACAGGAATGTCAAAGAATGTTTTTTTCTCATTCTGGATTTTCTATACATGATCTTATATTTTAAACTGGATGAGCTTTTTTTTCATCTATTTTTTTCTCTCCTTGATTCATAACATTTTAAGCTAGAGATTCCCTGTGTCATTATTTCTTTTAAAAATATCTTTTACTTCTTTTATATTCTTAATTATAAATTTCTTGGAAAGAAGGGAAAAATGAAAGCAAAGAAACTTTGTAACACTGCCACTACAGGCTTGAATATATTCCTATCCTTCTTTGACCAACCAAAGCCTGAAAAAGAAAGAACTGAGACCTTTTTTCAAAGACATGCTATTTGATAAGATAAGGGAAAAAGCATGGGGAGTATTATTGGATGCTCATTCTGGGTTTCTAATCAACATCTCTGGAGTTGACTTGTTGAAGTTTGTAGGTAAGAAAAAGGTGATAAGTTTCTGGAAAGATATTATAACAAGAGCCTTGAAACTAAAACAAAGTGCAGTGGTTTTTTTTAATTTTCCCTAAGCTCCTACCCCTACTCCACCAGTTGTACCTTTTTGAATAGCCCATTTTGTTTTTAAGTTCTTTGGAACCTGTCCTTATATTTTTTTTGCTTGTCCTTGGAAGTTTAAATTTTACGTTCGCCTTTTTAAATTTAAAAATACTGTTTTAGTAATAAATGAATCCTAACTTCTC
>BHFT01035238.1:0-26184 GCA_004320025.1 Laticauda laticaudata | reverse complement strand
AGACTCCTGGGAGGGGAGGGGAGGGGAGGGGAAGGGTGGGTGCTGGGACCAGCCAGGGGTAGGATTTGGGGGCTCTCTGAAATGCACAGAATCTTAGCTAGGGGCCCTCCTGAACCCCTGTGAACCCCCAGCAGCCCAGCCCTGCATAAGTCAAGGACTACCTGTTCTTTTTAAGGTATTGCTGTCGGCGTGGGGAACAGACCCTGCCTTAGGCTTCCCCGGCAGAGCAGCAAACAAAAATTACGATTAATGATAAATGAATCCCTTCCCTGATAACAGATAATCAGAGTTGGAAGGGACCTTGTAGGTCAACTAGTCCAACCCCACACCCAAGCAGGAGACCCTACACCATTTAATGGCAGTCCAATCTCTTCTTGAAAATCTCAAGTGATGAAGCTCCCACAACTTCCAAGGGCAACTTCTTTTCCCTTGGTTGATTGTTCCCACTGTCAGAAAGTTTCTCTTTATTTCCAGGTTGAATCTCTCCTTGTTCAGTTTCCATCCATTATTTCTTGTCTGGCCTTCAGGGGCTTTGGAAAATAGCTTGTCCCCCTTCTCCTCTCTATGGTAGCCCCTCAAATATTGGAAGGCTGCTGTCATGTCTGCCCTGGTCCTTCTCTTCCCTCGACGAGGCAGGCCCAGTTTCTGTAACTGAATCACTGGCTCTCTCTCCTCCCCCATTGGCTTCTCGGGGACACTTGCTGGGCTATATATAACCTTTTTTCTGGCTTCTCATGCAATGGACAGAATGGCACTCAGAATTCTATTTTAAAAAAAAGAAGCCCAAACTGAGTTCCCCGAACCACCGTCCAGCTGCCGCCTTCAATGCAAGAGTGCCCACGAGTATGTGCAGAGGGCACACTGCGTCTCTCCCACCCCCACACCTACCCCGTGTGTCAGAACTGATCAACAGAATCAAGCCAGAGCTGTTTGCTTAGATCTCCCATCCTTCAAGGTTGCTTGCAAAGGGGTAAAGGCTGCCGGGTTCGGGTTACGTGATTGTTTTACTTCTATCTTTATTAAATTTATTGGCTGCCCATTTCACTGTCAAAAGAGACTCTGGGAGGCTCACAATGCCCTAAATAACCGTGGATAGAAATAACAGATAGCAGGATTGATACTGGCCAGGATTGTTATCCAGCAAATTGGCTGGAATGTGATGCAGGGACAGCCTCCAAGCAGAGCAAAAACACAGAAGAACAGAGGCGGAAGGGACCTCGGAGGTCTTCTAGTCCAACCCCCTGCTCCGCTCAAGCAGGAGACCCTATATAATTCCAGACAAACGGTTCTCCAAGCTCTTCTTGAAAACTTCTAGAGATGGAGCACCCACAACTTCTGCAGGAAACTCATTTCGCCAATTGTTTTCATTGTCAGAAACTTTCCCGTCTGAACCAGAGGTGGTATTCAGCCGGTTCTGGAGAACCAAGAGCAGAAATTTAGAGTAGTTTGGAGAACCAACATATCCCACCTCTGACTGGCCGTGCCAACCCCATCTCTTCCCTGCCTCCCATTGAGTCCCAGCTGATTGGCTGGGTCTCCTTTGGTTGCCCTGCACAGGAGAAGGGATCTGGAAAGCAGGTTAGTGGAGTGGGGAGGGAAGGGGGATTTTACAGTCTTCTTCCCCTGCCACGCCCACCAAGCCACACCCACCAAGCCATGCTACACCCACCAAACCACACCCACCAAGCCATGCCACGCCCACCAAGCCACACCCACCAAGCCAGGTGCTCAGAACCGGTAGTAAAAAATTTTGAATCCCACCACTGATCTGAACATGTGGCTGACTTTGCAACAAGCCAATTTTAAAATATATAAAACAAAATGAAACAAACTAAAAGCTCCGGAGCCCCTCAGACCATTCTGTCTGCTCTCCGGTTTCTTCAGGGATCCAAGAGTGATCCATGCTTTAGAACAAGGCTCGTCAAACTTGGCTGCTTGAAGATTTGTGCACTCCAACTCCCAGAATTCCTGAACTAACATGACTGGAGGAGGAATTCTGAGAGTTGAAGTCCACAGGTCTTAAAGCGGTCAAGTTTGACGAGCCCTGGTTTACAATCATAGTTGTGAGAGGGACCCTACGGGTCATCTAGACAAACCCCCTCCTTCTTTCACCACCCTCCAGAGCAGGGGTCTCCAACCCTGAGCCAGGCTGAGGAACTCTGGGAGTTGAAGTCCACAAGTCTTAAAGTGGCCAAGGTTGCAGACCATTGCTCCAGAGCACTGATTCTCAGTCTTGGCAATTTAAAGAGAGTTGGACTTCAACTCCCAGAATTCCCTATGCTGGTTATGGAATTGTGGGAGTTGAAGTCCGCCTGTCTTAAAAGAGCATCTCTGGCCAAGGATAGCCATGGGTCGAAGGGAACTGTCATAAAAGCCAAGATAGTTCTCCTCTGCTTTTTTTGATCTCTGCTATGGAGAACCTCGTCTCTGACATGCCCAAAAGCCAGATGGTGGTTCCTCTCGCCTGCCACCATGCCAAATCCTTGCAAAGCCCCTGGCCCGCTGTTCCTTCCTGCCTGTCATCCTGGCAGGGACTTGAAGAAACATTTTAAGTAGTGAAATTGCAAAGAGGAGAAAGCAGAGAAAAAGAACAATGCAGGACCAGCCCGTGGGAGGTCATCTAGTCCAATCCCCTGCAGGCAGGAGATCCTAAACCATTCCAAACAAATGGCTATCCAGTCTCTTCTCAAAAACCTCCAGTGTTGGAGCACCCAGTTTCCGGTGGCAAGCTGTTCCATGGATTATCTGGAGATAATCATATCTTATCATCATATAATCATGATAATCATATCATGATTGCGGTCTTCCAATACTTGAGGGGCTTCCCCAGGGAGAAGGAAGGGGGTCCAGCTATTTTCCAATGCACCTGAAGGCCAGACAAGGAATAATGGATGGAAACTGAACAAGGAGAGATTCAACCTGGAAATAAGGATAATTTTTCTGACAGCGAGAACCATCAATCGATGGAACAGAAGTTGCCTTTGAAAGTTGTGGGACCTTCATCCTTGGAAGCTTTCAAGAAGAGATTGGACTGCCATCTTTCAGAATTGGTGTAGGGTCTCCTGCTTAGGTGGAGGGTTGGACTAGATGACCTACAAGGTCCCTTCCAAGTCTAATTATCTGTATCTGATTAACTGTCCTCACGGTCAGGAAATCCCTCCTTAATTCCAGATTGCTTCTCTCCTTGATTGGTTTCTATCCATTGCTTCTTGTCCTGCCTTCAGCGGCTTTGGAGAATAGATTTACCCCAAGGGATTCAAACTGTGGCCCCTGGCTGGAACAGACTGAAGCTTGCAGCTCTCCTTCCAGTCAGTGGGGCCCGAAAGTCTGGGGATGGCGGGATGCACTTCAAACCGGGATCAAGTTCAGCTAAGAAAAGCCACGCTGGGAAAGGCCTCCCCACGACCCTTGGAACCCCAGCAGGCTCTCAGCCTCCCAGCTTATCCAAATCCCAAGCAGAGGACCAGCTCCTGTGGGGACCCAGGCCCATGGCAGGCGGTGCAGTCCTGGGGTGAGGTGAGAAGCAGGTGTCCTGAAGGAGAAGGAGCAAAACCCCAGGGTTGGCTTTTCGGTTCCTTCTTCACAGCCATTTAATCATCCCTGCCTCTTAATGTTTTAACTTTGATGGACTGTTCTTGTAGTTTAATATTTTATTGTGTAGTGTCCAGAATCCCTCTGAGAGAGTGATGACATAGATGATAGATAGATAGATAGATAGATAGATAGATAGATAGATAGATAGATAGATAGATAGATAGATTAGAGGCACTGTATGGGAGATGATAGACAGAGATCGTGAGAAAGAAAGAAAAAATAGAGGAGACGGGAAGGGAAGAAAGAAAGACAAAGAAGAAGAAAAGAAAGAAAGAAAGAAAGAGGAGAGAGCGAAAGATGAATACAGGCAGAAAATATAATATGGAATTGTCCACAGTTCTCTGCCAGACAGAAGCCTGGATGATGGAGATGCAGATCCTCTGAAACGGTGTTGCTACACACTTTAACAGGAACTAACCATACGTAACAAACTTTAACAGAATAACAATGACTGGATAAAACCCGAAGAAGCTAAACAGAAAAGTAAGTACCATTGAGACTAAAAAACAACCCACACACACGACCACATCGACAGAGCGGGACAGATGAAGTCCTAGATAATAGATAGATAGTGATACACAGAAAGAGAAGAGAGAGACGAGAGGAACAAATACATCAGATTAATAAATGAAAACTAGATGAAATAGAGAGAGAGGATAAAAGAGAGAAGACAGAAGAGTGACAGGAGATGATAATAGACAATATGAATATAACACCCAAGGTACAGAGAGAGAAGAGAAGGAGAGAGAAAGAAAAGAAAGAAAGAAAGAAAAGAACGAAAGAAAAAGAAAGAAAGATAGAAAGAAAGAAAGAAAAAGAGGAAAGAAGGACAGATATACCAATAAGAGATGATTAAATAGACATATATAGAGAGGAGAGAGAAAGAGAGAGATAGCCAGAGAGAGACAGAGAGTGGATAGCATGAATTAGATAATTAGATAGATAGGATATAACAGACGAGAAGACGAAGACAAGAATTCGAAAGAGAGAAGAGAGAGAGGGCTGATATATACACAGATAATGAATTGATAAATAGATGGTGATATACAACAGAGAAGAGAGAGAGAAAAAGAAAAAAGAGAAAGAAAAAAGATATCACGGGAGAGGGGGGCTTCCCTCCAAAGTTGCAGCCCATCTCTCCAGGCTGCGCAATCATGCTCTTCCTTCCTCCTGTCCTCTTCCTTCCTTCCTTCCTTCCTTCCTTCCTTCCTTCCTTCCTTCCTTCCTTCCTCTTACCTGCGAAGACCACGGAGCAATAGGCATCACTGACATCCGTGTCCGGCGTCTGGACCTGCAGGGCATGGAGGATGAAGACGCGGAGCATTCTCCGGAGCGGTCTGGGACGGTCTGGGGGGGCCGCTCCCTCTGCCTTCAGGCCAGTCACCCTCTGCGCCCAGGGCCGGCTGAGCTGCTCTTGGCGCAGGGCTCAGCCACAGTCCAGGAGCTCTTAAAGGGGCAGCCACACGGCTGAGCGGCAGAGCCCTGCCCCCACCAGCGATCCCAGGCACCAGGGATGCTGTGCTCCCTGGGTCGGGCCCTGGGGAGGGGGTCTGGGCTAGTTTAAGGGCAAAGGAGTTGGGCTTGGATTCGGAGGAGGAATCCACACTTCCATGCGTGCACAAATGCAAACACACAAACATTCAGACCCAGCCCAAACACCAGGCAGTAAATAGAATAACAGAGTTGGGAGGGACCTTGAAGGTCTTCTAGTCCAACCCCCTACACAGGCAGGACACCTTCTACCAGAGGTGGTATTCAGCAGGTCCTGACCAGTTCTGGAAATTTTGAGCAGTTGGGAGAACCAGCCAACGCCACCTCTGACTGGCCCCGCCAACCCCATCTCTCCTCTGCCTCCCATTGAGTCCCAACTGATTGGCTGGGTCTTCTTTGCTTGCCCTGCACAGGAGAACGGAGCTGGAAAGCAGGTTAGTGGGGTGGGGAGGAAAGGGGGATTTTGCAGTAACCTTCCCTTGCCCCACTCACAGAACCGGTACTAAAAAATGTTTGAATCTTACCAGTGCCTTCTATCATTCCAGACAAAGGGCTGCCCTTTCTTAAAAACCTCCAGTGTTCGAGTACCTACAACTTCTGGAGGCAGGCAGTTCCACTGGTCAATTGTTCTTACTGCCAGGAAATTCCTCCTTCATTCCAGGTTGCTTCTCTCCTTCTCAAATTTCCACACTTTCATCCATGCAAAAATGCAAACACACAAATATATGCATACATTTGGGTCCAGCCCAGCCAAGAGGCAGTTCACAAGTTTGTGTTGTATGTGAGAAGGCATCAGTCATCAATGCGGATTCTACATCTTTCCATTGTGCTAATGCTCTGAGTTACTTAACAGGATAACAGAGTTAGAAGGGAGCTTGGCCTTGGAGATCTTCTACTCCAACTTCCTGATTGAGAAGGAAACCCTATGATGGATGGAAGGGGAGACAATAGATAGACAGTAGACAGATAGACAGACAGGTATAGATGATAGATCAGGGCTCTTCAAATTTGGCCGCTTTAAGTCTTGTGGACTTCAACTCCCAGAATTCCTCTCCAGTCCATGTTAATTCAGGAATTCTGGGAGTTGAAGTCCACAAGACTTAAAGCTGTCAAGTTTGAAGTCCCTTGTGATAGATGATGGATGGATGGATGCATGGATGAATGGATGGATGGAGAGACAATAGACAGATAGACAGACAGGTATAGATGATAGATCAGGGCTCTTCAAACTTGACAGCTTTAAGTCTTGTGGACTTCAACTCCCAGAATTCCTACTCCAGTCATATTAGCTTAGGAATTCTGGGAGTTGAAGTCCACAAATCTTTAACTTGCTAAGTTTGAAGACCCTTGTGATAGATGATGCTATACTATGCTATGCTATGCTATGCTATGCTATGCTATGTTATGGTATGCTATGCTATGCTAGGCTAGGCTAGGCTAGGCTAGGCTAGGCTAGGCTAAAGCTATGCTATGCTATGCTAAATTATGCTATACTATGCTATGCTATGTTAAATTATGCTATACTATGCTATGCTATGCTATGCTATGCTATGCTATGCTAGGCTAAGCTATGCTATGCTAAATTATGCTATACTATGCTATGCTATGTTAAATTATGCTATACTATGCTATGCTATGCTATGCTATGCTATGCTGTGCTGTGCTGTGCTGTGCTATGCTATGCTATGCTATGCTATGCTATGCTATGCTATCTGGAAACTTCTGGGAGTTGAAGTCCACAAGTCTTAAAGTTGCCAAGGTTGGAGATTCCTGACCTAGAGGAAAGATCTCCAAAAGAAACCAAGGAAGAAGTCACCAATAGCTCAACTTCTCCACCTGTGGGACAGGTGTAGTTCTGCTTAGCTGGCTGGTGCTGGTCAGCAAGGGGCCTGTAGATCTTTGTACCGTCCCTTCCTAGCCCGAGGGTCCCCAACTTGTCTTCCAGGGTAGCCCCCTTGAAGAGAGTTACAGGTCATCCTCAACTTACAACAGTTCATTTAGTGACTGTTTGAAGTTACAATGGCACACTGGAAAAAAAATGACCCATGGGCAATTTTTCACACTTAAGAGCCACGGTGGCACAGTGGTTAAGAGTTCAGTATGCCACCTCACATGGTGGCTCAGTGGCTAAAATGCTGAGCTTGTTGATCAGAAAGGTCGGCAGTTCAGCGGTTCGAATCCCTAGCACCACATAACGGAGTGAGCTCCCGTTACTTGTCCCAGCTTCTGCCAACCTAGCAGTTCAAAAGAACGTGAAAAAACCAGTAGAAAAATAGAGACGCCTTTGGTGGGAAGTTAACAGCGTTCTGTGCACCTTCTTTGGCGTTTAGTCATGATGGCCACATGCCCATGGAGACATCTTTGGACAGCGCTGACTCTTTGGCTTTGTATGGAGAACAGCACCGCCCCTTAGAGACGGAAACAACTGGCACATACATGTAAGAAGAACCTTTACCTTTTACCTCTTTTCTAGCACTGGGGAATCAACTTCTCCACAGAGACTTTTTGCTTCTCATCAAAGAACTTTCTTCAGTTCAACTCTAACCCAGAACCAAAGAAGCTTCTTGGATGAGAAGCGAAACCTCTTCAAAAGGGAAAACATGAGAAAGTCTAGTCGCCTTTTGGGAAAAGCATCCTTTGATCTGGAAGTTTGGGACTCCCCATAGACAGGGAAATGGAGGCTATAAATGGGGTTCCCCTTGTGGATCCCCTCTAATTGGCAGGGAAAGTTGGGGTGGAGTACCAGCAGTGAGAGACGGTGACTCAGTGGTTAAGATGCTGAGCTTGTCGATCAGAAAGGTCGGCAGTTCGGCGGTTCAAATCCCTAGCGCCGCGTAATGGAGTGAGCTCCTGTTCCTTGTCCCAGCTTCTGCCAACCTAGCAGTTCGAAAGCATGTAAAAATGCAAGGAGAAAAACAGGGACCATCTTTGGTGGGAAAGGAACAGCGTTCTGTGCGCCTTATCGGCGTTTAGTCATGCTGGCTGCATGACCATGGAAACATCTTCGGACAGTACTGGCTCTTTGGCTTTGAAATGGAGATGAGCACCGGCCCCTAGAGCTGGAAATGTGCGAGGGGAACCTTTACCTTAACTGCAAGAAAGGAGTTGGAAGTAAATGCCTGTTTCCCTTCCTTTCCCCCACTACCCACTTTCTTTCCTGATTTTGTTCTTTTCCTACTTTCCCTAACATTTACTTTTGTATTCTCTTTGTATGTCCGATTATAAAGTAATAAAACTATTGAGAAAAGAATAATAAAAGCACAGTTAGGGCTGTTCCACTCCTGCGGCCGTCAGTCCTTCATTCACAGCAGGAACTGGGGGCTCCCGAAATGTGGGTAGTCCTCAACTTACGGCCGCAATCGAGCCTAAAATTTCTGTTGCTAAGCAGGACAGTTGCTAACGGAGTTTTGCCGTTTCACCATCTTTCCCGCCACTGAATGGCTGCAGTGGTTCAGTTAGTCACCCCCGTTGTCAAGTGAATCTAACTTCCCTCCTTGTTAAAAGGTTGCAAAACGGGATCATGTGACCCTGGGATGCTGCAACCATCATAAAGATGAGTCAGCTGCCAAGTGGCTGGATTTTGATCACGTGATCACAGGGGATGCTGCGATGGTACTAAGTGTGAAAAATGAGATTTTAGTGCTGCTGTGATTTCAAATGGTCACTAAATGAACGAACGTAAGTGGAGGATTCCCTGTGTTCACCCCCAATAAAAAAAGAATGCCAAATAAAACCCCTTGTCATGCCCCCGTCGGAATCTGAATCCGAGGAGGAAGACAAACAGCTGACAGGGAGCGTGAATGTGGCTGCATAGGAAACTGGGGAAGGACAAAGTCCGGATGGGCAGAGCAGGAAAGAGATAGAACAAGGGAGAGAGTTCAGAGGAAGATGCAGGCCTACCCCCCCTTCATCCTAGGGCACGCAGGGAGGAACGGAGAAGAGAGCAACATAGATTGCGTGGCTTACGAGGGAGGAAAGGGCCCTGACTCCCTTCACAAGGCATACTTGGGGAGGAAGTTTAAAGGAAAGGCAGTTGGGAGGGGCGTTTGTCAGGAACAAATGTTGAGTTTATCTCGTGTTGGTTGCTTTTATCTGAGTTCCTGGCATCCTCCCAACTGGTTGGACTTATTGCCATGTTACTTCATTTCTGGAACTCCTTAGCTTGCCCTGCCAGATTTATTACCTTATCTTGCCTTGTTGGATTTATAGTTTAGTTTTCTGTTTACACCATTTTGGATTGAAATATCTGCAGCCCAAGGTGGTTGCAGGTTCCTGGGAGAGTTTTTCTCCAGACCGGAGCGTAACCGGGACATTGGGGGCAAACTTGGAGCTAATGAAGAGACCAAGAGTTATTCTCTGATTGTGTTGCCTTTGTGCCACGCCCTGGGTCATCACACCCTGAAGAAAAAGGGTAGAAGAGAGTTGTCTCCTCGTTCTGTTTCACTGAACATCTTTATTGAACACAGACTTTGTGCTGAAAGAGACACCTGTTGCCTTCAGCCAAGAACATCGCGGCAGCTGGAAGCCTCTGAAGGTCCTCTAGACAGGCCAGGCAGCCTGACAATTGCTGGGGCAGAGCCGGGGGAGGCGCCCAGCCCAAGGAGCAGAGTAGACCCTCGTGGCTTCCTGCATTCCAGGCACAACCTGGCAAATTCTTTGTACGCCATCCTGGTTCCTTCCCCAACCAGGGCGTTCGTTGGTATAGTTCGATTTTCACTGACACCAGGGAAGTTTTGCGGTCTTTCTGTGCTCAATGCAGCTTTGCTTTTCACACACTCCAAAAGCTGAGCCAGGAAGTTTGTGTAGAACCATCCTTGGACCAAAGGAAAACAAAGAAAAAAAAAAAAAGATTGTTCTTGGTTTTGGTTTTTTTACAAATGCCAGCTTCCCGGAGAGGAACCTCCTAGCACAATGAAGGAAGAAAAATTATTAGACTCCTTTTTTTGTCATTCCTGGCCGGATGGTCTGGTTCAGGTCAGCCACGACGGAAGAAGGCGGCGTCTTTCAGAAGTCCATTTTGTCCTTCGTTCCTGGGCAGATTCCTCTCACAAAAAACGTTGGAAGAAGTCCGGCAGTGGAGAGCTCATGAAATGTCGCATCCCCCTTCCTACCCCGAAGAGATGAACTGCCCTGGTTTTAAAAAAGCACGCTAAGAGCTCATTGGAAACCCCGTTGAGAGGGGTGGGGTGAAATGGGAGGGGGTCCCCGACCTTGTCCCCCTTCCCCGACCACCCACAGGAAAGAGAGGAATCTTGGGAGGCCCAGATGCCCCACACACATCTCGGGGCTCTTTCCCGGTTTGTTCACCCCGAACAGATCTCGAGGTCAGGAAAAAAGAGGTATGTGGAGGCTCAAAACAGGAAGAAGGTCCACCTGTGTCCAGAAGAGGGAGGGGGTGGGAAACGACAACATCTGGGGGTTGCTGGAGGGGAGGACGATCAGTACATCTTCTGTCGGCTGGGCAAGATGGCTTCCTTGATGAAGGAGAAGATGAGGAGGATCCCGGAACGTTTCCCTCGCTTCCCTTTGGTGAAGTAGTTGGAGACCACGTCATCTGAGGAGGCAAAGGAGACAGATCAGAGCGAAGGCCGAGCGAGTTGGGACTCAAAACGGGCATCCATCCACCTACCCCTTCCCCCAGCGCCAGAGGTGATATTCAGCCAGTTCTGACCAGTTCTAAAGAACCGGTAGTGGAAATTTTGAATAGCTGGGAGAACCGGCAAATACCGTCTCTGACTGGCCTCCGCCAACCCCATCTATTCTCTGCCTCCTAAGTCCCAGGTGATCGGCTGGGTCTCCTTTGGTTGCCCTGCACAGAAGAACAGAGCTGGAAAGCAGGTTAGTGGGGTGGGATGTAGAGGTGGTATTCAGCAGGTTCTGACCAGTTCTGGAGAACCGGTAGTGGAAATTTTGAGTAGTTGGGAGAACCGGCCAATCCCACCTCTGACTGGCCCCGTCAACCCCATCTATTCTCTGACTCTCTCTGAGTCCCAGCTGATTGGCTGGGTCTCCTTTGGTTGCCCTGCCCAGGAGAATGGAGCTGGAAATCAGGTTAGTGGGTTGGGATGTAGAGGTGGTATTCAGCAGGTTCTGACCAGTTCTGGAGAACCGGTAGTGGAAATTTTGAGTAGTTGGGAGAACTGGCCAATCGCACCTCTGACTGGCCCCGTCAACCCCATCTCTTCTCTGCCTCCCATTGAGTCCCAGCTGATCGCCTTGGTCTCCTTTGCACAGGAGAACGGAGCTGAAAAGAAGGTTTGTCGGGTGGGGAGCGAAGGGGGATTTTGCAGTATCCTTCCCCCAGGAGTGGGGAAGGAATATAGATTTTGCAGTACCCTTCCTCTGCCACGCCCACAAAACAGGTAATAAAAATTTTTGAATCCCACCACTGCCTAGGGCCCACTGTGGAGAAAACACTCGTCCCCCAGACCCACTCATCCCACCCGCTGACAGCTGAAGGGATATATGGGAACCAGAGGGCAGGCGAGGGAGCCCAACGCCAGGCCCATCCATGGTGAAAAGTGAATACTTGCACTGAATATCAGAGCTGAACAGTGCAGCTGGCTTTGTTCCCTCTTTCTTATTTCTTTTTTTAATACGAGGGCTATCCACAAAATAGATTACGTTTTGCGATAGAAAAAAAACAAAGTGGAGGAAAAAAATTTTATGATATACACTTGAAAGTGACACTTTTCAACATATTCACCGAACAAATTGAGACACTTATCATAGCGGTGAACAAGCTTTGTAATTCCACTGTCATAAAATTCAGCCGCCTGAGATTTGAGCCAGTCAGTCGCGCCCGACCGCAGTTCCGCGTCATCGTCAAAGCGTTGTGTTCCAAGCCAGGTCTTCATCCTCGGAAACAAGTGGGAGTCGCTTGGTGCAAGATCCGGGCTGTAGGGCGGATGAGGAAAAGTCTCCCACTTGAAAGCATTCAGGACTTCTCGAGGGCGATTTGCTGTGTGTAGTCGGGCATTGTAAGGCAAAAACAAAATTTTTGAGCTTAAGTTTCCTCTACGCTTGTTCTGAATTGCTTTTCTTAGTTTTTGCAATGTTTCACAATACCTCACAGAGTTTATTGTTGCACCATGTTCCAGAAAATCGATAAGAAGCACACTGTGCCTATCCCAAAAAACAGTCGCCATAATCTTCCTTGCAGAGAATGTTTGCAAACATTTTCTTGGGTTTTTTAGGGGAATTTGTGTGCCCCCACTCCATAAACTGCAATTTGGTCTCGCTGTTCACATGTTTGACCCAAGTCTTGTCTCCAGTTACGATTTGATCGAGCAATGAATCTCCATCTTTGTCGTAAGAGTACAGAAATGTCAATGATGCAGCCATACGCTGACTCTTGTGGCTTTCTGTCAGGATTTTTGGCACCCGTCTTGCACGAAATTTGTGGTAGCCTAGCTTTTTGTGTAACAATTTCATGTAACAAACTGCGTGAAATTTGTGGAAAACTAAGTGAAAGTTCCGTTACTGTGAAATGGCGGTTTTCACGAATCTTGTCATCGGCTTTTGTGACCAGTTCATCAGTCACAATGCTTGGACGTCCATTCCGCTGTTCATCATGAACATTAGTTCGTCCATTTTTAAACTTAATGCACCACTGGCGCACTTCACCTTCAGTGATGATGTTGTCCCCGTACACTTCACACGGTTGCAGAAGTATTTCAATTGGTTTATGGTTTTTTGCCAACAAAAACCTTATCAGTGATCACACCTCACAACTCGCGGGATTTTCAATTGCAGCACACATTTCAAACGTTTGCTGTGAAGTAACAGGCAACGATACGAACCTCCCACTAGCACGACGAGATGCAGATTAAGCGCCGGACACACAGATCAAAGATGGTCACGCTAGCTCTGCCCCTTCTTGCTACAGACGAAAACGTAATCTATTTTGTGGATAGCCCTCGGTATCCAGCAGCATTTAATTATTTTTCTTTTATATAGTTTTTTTTTCCAAAGAGCATTTTATAGAATAGAATAAAATAGAATAGAACAGAATAGAATACCTTCATTGTCATTGCATTCCACAAATAGAATGAAATTTGAAAGCTACTCCAGCGCAGCGCCCCAAACACCACATCACAATCACACTACCGAGTATTTAATAATAATAATAATAATAATAATAATAGGACAAAATCACAAATGCACTGTTTGCTTCAAGACAGTTATTGCCTTGAAAAGAAACTGTTTCTCAATCTATTAGTCCTCATTTTATGACACCTATAACGATTCCCTGATGGTAACAGTTCGAAATATGAATGTTTAGCATGAAACGGTCTGTGGAGATGTTCAGTGTCTGGTTTTCCCAATCTCCTCCAAAGAAGAACGAGAGCAACCGATGATTTTATTTTATTGTATAATATGTCAACTCATAAAATATTTCTATGGCCTTTTTAGAGATGCCAACAGAAAGGGAGGGAGGGAAAGGGGTTTGAAAGAGCAGTCATGCAGCTTGGAAACCGAAAGTGCATTTCATAAAGTTTTTCAAACGTAGTAACTAGGTGACTGAAGTTTCTGCCGTGGCAAATATCTAACTGGAGAGGATGATTGATGATTCTTGGCTATGGACGTGTCCCACTGGAGAATATGAATTATGATACACCCACAGGGGAGGGGAAACCAGGGTCAAGGGTTGAATGATGTGTCCCACAGTCGGCTACACCCAGGCAGTGCCGGACATGTTAACTCCCAATAAATCCTTTTGAAGTTTTGGAAGTTTGGCTCGAGACTCAGGATTCAAACGGGGTAACTGCCAGAATCCAGACATAATGTAAAATACAAAAAGAAAAAGAAAAGAAAATTGGGAAATGAAGGGAAGGAAGGAAAGGGAATGGGAAAAGGGAGGGTGTGATACAAGCGGGAAGAGAAAAAGAGTACTAGCAGTGTGAGGCGCTGACTCAGTGGTTAAGATGCTGAGCTTGTCGATCAGGAAGGTCGGCAGTTCGGCGGTTCGAATCCCTAGCGCCACGTAATGGAGTGAACTCCCATTCCTTGTCCCAGCTTCTGCCAACCTACCAGTTCGAAAGCATGTAAAAAAATGCAAGTAGAAAAATAGGGGCGCCTTTGGTGGGAAGGGAACAGCGTTCCATGTGTCTTCAGCATTTAATCATGCCAGACACATGACCACGGAGACGTCTTCGGACAGCGCTGGCTCTTCTTCGGCTTTGAAACTGAGATGAGTAACAGCCCTTAGAGCCTCCAGGAGGATGAAAACTGCCTCAAACAGGCTGAAAAACAGCTGGGAGGTGCGCGCATGTGCAGTGCAGGCAAGTTTGGCTGGGGCTCGTGTGCCCGGACAAATGGTTCTGCGTGCCACAGGTTCGCCATCATGGTCCTAGACCAAGCCAAGTCCAAAAACAGTAGGGAATTCCTGGAAGCCTGGCACCCTGGCAAATCAGCCATCCACAAACACGTGGAGGGAAACAACATTTACACACCATTTCAAAGAGAGAAGCAAAAAGGCCAAAATACCAGCAATCAATACTAAGATAAGCAGAGATTAATACTGGACCGACAATCAATAAGCAAACAATACCCAATCAAGGAATGATGAACTACAATCTCCTGAGCAGAGGGTTGGACTAGAAGACCTCCAAGGTCCCTTCCGACTCTCTTTATTATTCTGTTCTATTCAATCCAACAGGACATGGCAATCTAATCGAGGAACTACCAGGAACGTTCCCAGCAATGCTGTATATAGACAGAGAGCAAATCCTCCCCGCTTCTAACACTCATGATGTTTCCTTGTTGGATAACGTCACAAGAGAGCAGCACCAAGGATGCATGAGCCTCATTCCCTTCCAACACTGATGAGATTACGTAGTTGGGTCATGAGATGCCTGCAAGAAAATAACCCACCTCAGAGAGCCCCAAGGACCTCACAATTCTCCCCCTCTCCCTCCCTCTCCTCCTCCCCTCTTCCCTGCAAACCGCACTCCCTTCCAACACTGATGAGGTTGCACGGTTCGATCTTGAGACATCTGCAAGAGAACAACCCACCTCTCAGAGTCCCAAGGACCCCACCTCACCAATTCCCCGATGCCAGCCATCACGGCCCACAGCCGCTCTTCCCACTACTCTCCCCCCTCCCCCCTTTTATGGAGAGGCCCAAAGTTGCTACAGATTTTGTGCTGGGTGGGAATTCCGCGTGGGGTTGTCTGGGCACAAGTGGGGTGGTGGTGGTGGTGGGTGTCTGGCGAGAGAACTCACCTCCAGGCTGCACGGTGGAGGGCAGGACGTTTTCGCCAGCCGACAGCGAGACGAAGAAGGCGAAGGGGATGAGCCAGAGGCAGAAGGTGAAATAGGCCAGTACCTGGAGGGGGGAAGGGCAGAGAAAGAGCATCAGGCAAGCCCCAGCGTCCCACTCCCCTCAAAAGCCATCCCAGCAACCTCCAGCTGCCCTCCCAGAGCGCCCCCTGCAGGCCCAAAGCGCCCCTGGACCAGCTCGTCCCATCAGGGCCACAGCCAGGAACCAGACAGGCTCCATTTGGAGACCTGACTTAGTCCAAAGATGGGGGCAGGTGAAACCCCTCCCGCCCCCCCCCCCTCTACGGATAGTCCTCGACTTACGACCGCGGTCCAGCCCAACATTTCTGTGGCCGAGTGAGGTGTTTCTCAACTGAGCTTTGCCTCTTTTTGGATGGCCATTCCTCGCCGCCACCGTTAAGCAAATCGCCGCAGGGACCCAGTCGTCCAGCAGATCCGGCTTCCCCCATCGACTCAGCTCATCAGAAGGTTCACAAAAGGAGGAATCGCGTGACACCTCCCCCCCCCGCCCTCCCAGGGGGGAGGGACACTGTGTCCTTTGTGTGAGACAGCGGCTGGGGCCTCTTAATTTTGACCATGCGATGGCTGGGAATGTCCCCACAGTCGTTAAGTGTGAAAAAGAGGTCCTTTCTTTCAATGCCATCATAACTTTGGACGCTAAGTGAACCATTGTTTAGTTCAAAACAACCTATATGGGGTGGGGGTGGGGGATTCTTGACTAATAATCGATCGCTTACCGGCCTACTTGAAAAAAAGGCAATTTATGACCTGAATCCAAAGTTACAACTGGGCTGGAGGGTGGGATTAGGGGCAGGTCACATGGTAGCAATGCCACTTTTACGAGTGTCCCGGGGTCACATTTTATGCCATTTTGGCCAAAACCCCACCCCTTATTTCTGGCTTTTGGTAAAAACTGCCTCCATGGAGAACCACGGATTTGTACTTACAACACCACTGTTCTTTTAACGACCGCCGCAAAACAAACCCCAAACAAACCCCCAAAATCTTAAACTCAGGTCGGTCGTATGTCCGACTCCCCCCCCATACTTTATGACTGTTACAGCCAGTCTCCATTATGGTCGTAACTCAAGGAATTTGGTGCTGCTTTGGTGATCCGTGGCTGCGGCTGCAACCGAAGGCCTGAGAGGCTCAGCGGCAGCAAGAAAGGCGCTTTCCTCAGTGGCAGGTGGTCCTCGAGTTACAACCATCTGCTCAATGGCTGTCCGAAGGGACGAAGGCACTGGGGAAAAAAAAGGGACTTACGGCCGGTTCTCATACTTACGACCATGGCAACATTCCCACACAAACTTTGGGGGCTTGGCAATGGGTTCAACATGGTTGCAGCACCCCGGCCTTCTAAAAAGACCAAGCCAATGAGGGGGAAAGCCAGATTTCACTGAACGATGGAGTGATTCACTTAACCCCAGCGATCCGCTAAACAACTCTGCCCCCCCCAGCCCCCCAAAAGGTCCTGACATCAGCTATTATGACTCAATGAACAACCATCTTGCTTAGCGGTGGAAATTTTAGTCATAAGTCGAGAACTCGCCGTAGAGAGAGGAAAACACAGCAGGGAGGGTCTTGTGGCTTTTAGGGTCACCCGCCTCCCTCCGGACCCCCCCTTACCTCTGAGAAGGGATAATATTCCTCTGCAAAATACTGAAAGGCCAGGTAATGGTTCAGCATAACCAGCACTGCCAAAATGGAGGGGGAAAAGAGAGAGAGAAGGGGCTCATAAATTCGGAGGGGCTTCGTTCAGCCAATGAGATCCCCCTCAGACCCGAACATTGCAGGGACGGAACTGTGCCGCAGGTACCAGCCGTCGGCAAAAGCAGAAAATCAGCAGCTCCCAAACGCTTTAAAGCCTCGAGCTGCTTGAGCCAAGGTGTTCTGACCCACGCCCTTTTCGGACAAATCAAACACAATCCAAAGGGAAGAGAAACCTTTTAATGCTTCTGCAAAATAATTAGCTGTGATAAGCACAAGCCTTGCCAAAATTGTGTGAGATTTGCCAAAAGATAACAGACAAGAAATAATCTGGAAAATAAGAATCTTCAAACTCAGGATACTAGAATGTCCACGAGGCTGGAGTTTCAAAATGTCTTTGCCTTCTGCAAAGAACATTTGTTTCACAGATGGCTTTTATCTTCTTGAAGGAGGGGCTATTACCTTGCAGCCTTACTCCCGAGTCGCCCGTGCTGTTGCAGCTGCTCTTTCCTGTGAGCAATCCCGCACACACGCGCCATTTAGCACAGGCTCCTCAGGAACCTCCTCTTCATGGCTGCCAGCCCCCACAATCTCTGAAGGCAGCAGACCACTCCCTAATGGACCTGGCCCCTCATCTGAGTCCTCACTCTCCTCAGCCGTCTGCACCTGCTGCCGGCTAACCACAACACGAGGGTTGGACTAGAAGACCTCCCGAGGCCTCTTCCCACTGTCCTTCGGTTCTCCTGTAAATAAAGTTTGTTCATGGGGAAAGCGGGGGGCCCCTCCTGATTTTCAGATTTCAAGGGCTCTCGTTTTTCTTAAAAACAAAAACAAAGCGTGTAGCTAGGCCTCATTGGCACAAAGGATGCAATTTCAGGTCATATCCATCTTCTCGACCTTCCCTATTAATCCCGCATCTTGGAAAAACCCCAGAAACATTACAAAACATTGCTGGTGTTGTAAGCTTACAAAATCTCCAAAGCAGGATTGAGAAAGAGGGAAAGAAAGGAAAAAGAAAAACCACGGCCAAAACAAAGAATCACTCGGAGCCGAGAGAAAGGATCCTGATTTCAATCAGGTTGAGATTTACAGAACAAAGGGAGATGGAGCACTAGCCCTTAAGATACCGCTTCACTGGGTTTTTATGGCCCTCTCTGAGCAGTTTACAGAATCAGCCTCTTGCCCCCAACAATCTGGGTCTCCATTTGACCGACCTCAGGAGGGTGGAAGTCTGAGTCAACCTTGAGTTGGTCAGGATCGAACTCCTGTCAGTGAGCAGAGACAGCCTGCGATACTGAATTCAAACCACTGAGCCACCACAGTTAGGTAGACAGGTGTTGTGGTTAGCTAACGGCAGTTGCGGACAGCTGAGGAGAGCGAGGACTCAGATGAGGGGCCAGGACCATTAGGGAGTGGAGTGCCGCCTTCAGAGATCGTGGGGGCTGGAAGCAGCGATGAGGAGGTTCCCGAGGAGCCCGTGCCAAGTGCGTATGCACGCAGGGCTGCTCGCAGAAAAGAGCAGCTGCCGCAGCACAGGTGCCTAACCTAAACCCCTCCTTCAAGAAGATAAAAGCCAACTGTGAAGTGAATGTTCTTTGCAGGAAGCAAAGACGTTTTGAAACTCCAGCCTCGTGGACATTGTAGTATCCTGAGTTGGTATTTGAAGATTCTTATTTTCCAAATTATTACTTGTCTGTTATGTTTTGGCAAGTCTCACATATTAAAGTATCTTCAATTGGTATTTGAAGACTCTTGTGTTGTGAAATATTTCTTATCTGTGATTCTTGGCATCTTGCATAGTTTTGGCAAGGTTTGTGCTTATCAAAGTTAATTAGTTTGCAGCAGCCTTTTAACCAGGGATTTGTAAGGCTCATTAAAAGGTTTCTGTTCCCTTTGGTTTGTGTTTGTTTTACTGGAAAAGAGTTTGGGTCAGAACAGTAGGTAGCTAGGTAGGTAGCTACACAGATGATAGATAGAGATACTTACATACACACACACACACAAACAGAGAGAGAGACAGACAGACAGACAGATAGATGATGGATTGATGGATGGATAGACAGACAGCTAGATAGATGGATGACAGACAGGTAGATAATACAGACAGACAGACAAGATGGGTAGATAGACAGACAGACAGACTGACAGACAGTCCTTACTCCAAGCAATCTCCCAGTCTAAATTTGGATGGCAAGGGAAAAAAAAGAAATGAAAACAGGTAGCCTTTGACTTATCTGGTTTCTGAATCATTATACATCTTATGGGGACATCACGCCACCCCCCCACAAAAAATATCAGGCTGACAATGTCTCAAGCAAGAGACTGCAGGATGAATCAGGAGCTGATTTCCTCTCATAACCTAAAGTGGGGGTGGGTGGGTGGTGGTGGGGGTCTCCAAACCTGGCCATTTTAAGACTCCAACTCCCAGAATCCCCCACAGCCAGCCTGGTCTAACTTAAAAGAGTGTCCAACCTTGGCCACTTAAAACTCACGGATCTTCAATTCCCACGCTGGTTGGGGAATTCGGGGAGCGGAAGTCCAGGTGGCTGACTTAAAAGTGGCCAGGTTTGGGAGACCCAATATCTTAAACGAACAACAGCAGGACTGCAGAGTGAGAGCTGTTTCCTAGGGATGGAGATGAGTGGGAAGCAAACCCTCAAAATGTCTTTCAGGCAAGGCTGCAGGGCAATAAGCCCGGCGTCACAACCTCGCTTGACAAAAGTCACAATCGGAGAGGAAGACGCTGTGAGGAAGGCCCTCCAGGGCCGCAGGGGAGTGGGTGGGTGGGGGCACTCACCACAGGAGAGGATGAAATTTGGAGAAGTCAGCATGATGAAAGGGAAAGTTTGCAGCAATCCGAAGTAGACCAGGTTGGTGAAGAGACCCACGCCCACCACAAGACCCGGGAAGTGCTCAAAGAGATACAGGCCGACCAGCACAGCCGTGGAGAACTAGGAGAGAGAGAAAGAGGTCAAGGTGGTAGAGTCTCAAGTCGTTCCAGGCCAAGAGGTCTGGAGGGTGGAATTCACTGGGCTCATTTCTGGTTCTTAGGGGAAGACACTTCAGTCAGAACAGAGCTGGAAGGGGGGCTCAGCTGCCTCCTACCTCAGTGATCGCCAGCCGGTAGGCTGAGGACCACTGGTGGTCTGCAAGAAAATGTTGGTGGTCCACAGAGAAATGTCAGCCCCAAAGCAATTAATCCAGGCTGCGCGGGAACACAAGGCTTCCATCGCTTGCACTGTGGACAACACAAGGGAGTGAGGAGAGGGGGGGAAGGGGTGGAGGGGAGAAACTTGTCCCACTCATCCCATGCGCCTCACCTGGCCACCAGGCTGCTTTCAGCTGCTTCTTTCTTCTTCTGCTTTTGGCTGCAGACAAGGAAAGCAGCAGAAGTCTTTCTTTCTCTCCCCCAAACTCCGCCAGAAATGAGTCTTTGGGACCCTGCAGGGCTTCCTGCTCCAAGAGGTTACGCCAGTGCGCCAAGTCTCACAAAGACTCATTTCTGGCGGAGTTTGGGGGAGAGAAAGAAAGACTTCTGCTGCTTCTGCTGCTTTCAGTCTCTCTCTCTCTCCCCCTGAGAACAGAGCTGGAGACGGTTATCCTGCGATCCCAATAAAGAATGATCGATCAGTGGGGAAATTTTCCTGCAGACTTTTTTGGGGATTTTCCCAAGGTCTCTGAATCCGCAGGATTTAAAATGATGAGTTTGGTGCCCCTGAGGTCCAAAAGGTTAGCGACCCCTGTCCTATCTGAGGGTTTCCTGGCGGGTAGTGGCTGCTCCTCCTCTCCCTGCCTCCCAAGGGTCCTTCTCACCTCCAATCAGGGATGCTCTCTTATGCTGAGAAACCTCTATTTCTTGTCCCAAGGTGCTTTTTTTTT
Organism: Laticauda laticaudata; assembly: GCA_004320025.1. Lineage (NCBI taxonomy): Eukaryota > Metazoa > Chordata > Lepidosauria > Squamata > Elapidae > Laticauda > Laticauda laticaudata. Next base: position 5,229 of record BHFT01035238.1, on the reverse strand, counting down.
TTCCCCCCCAAGAGGCAATTGGACTTTCTGGGTTTTTTTTTTCTTTGAAGATGTTTCGCTTCGCATCAGAAAAGGCTTCTTCAGCTTTGTGTTGGGGTTTGAACTGAAGTAATTCTTGGATGAGAAGCGAAACGTCTGCAGAAAGAAAGTCCAGTTGCCTCTTGGGGGGGGGGGAACCACCTTTGGGACAATTGTGACCTGGATGATGGAAAATCTCCTTAGGCCTCTATTTCTTGATAACCCTCATTCTCTGATGAGAGACAATCAATCAGAATACAGATGGAAGGGACCTTGGAGGTCTTCTAGTCCAGCCCCCTGTTGAAATAGAACACCTTACATAATTCCAGACAAATGCTTCTCCAATCTCTTCTTTAAAAACCTCCAGGGATTGAAGCACCCACAACTTCTGGTGGCAAGCTGTTCCACTGGTTAATTGTTCTCACTGTTAGGAAATTCCTCCTTAATTCCAGGTTGCTTCTTTCTTTTGATTCATTTCCATCTGTTGCTTCTTGTCCTGACATCAGGTACTTTGGAAAATAAGTTGACCCTCTCTTCTTTGGGGCAGCCCCTCAAATACTTGAATCGTGCTATTGTGTTTTCTGGGTGTGTTAACCCATTCCAGGCTAGACACAATAATAGAGTGACAGAGTTGGAAGGGATCTTAGAGATCTTCTAATCCAGCCCCCGATCAAGCAGGAGATCCTATCCCATTTCAGACAAATGCCTATCCAGACTCTTCTTCAAAACCTCCAGTGCTGAATCACCCATGATTTCTGCTTCCTCTGATTACTTGTTCTTCCAGTCAGGAAGTTTTTCCTTAATTCCAGGTTGCTTCTCTCCTGGATTAGTTTCCATCCATTGTTTCTTGTCCTGCCTTCAGGTGCTTTGGACAATGTGACACCCCCTCTTCTTTGGGGCAATACTGGAATACTATCATGCTCCCCCTTAGCTATGTCCCCCCCCCCACACACACACACACCATCCAAGCAGCTTCATCAGCCAGAGAAAGCTAGTTAGGGAGAGAGTCCAATTCCTTCGATCCAACCTTTGCAGGGAAGGACTGAGAATCCACACATCGCAATGCGTTTCGGGGAGGAGACCCCACCCCCCCGAGGTGGGCGTGGTACCCTCCCTCTGCCCAGCTAACTTGCTCTGGGTATTGAGGCTGCTTGGATGGTGAGCAGTGAATGGTCTCAAAATCACCAAAAATGATTGTCCAGCTGCCATGATCCAACTTTCAGATATGAGAGGAAGCAAGGGACAATTCTGATGGATTGACACCATGCTCAGACCAGACGCCGGGGAGGGAAGGAGGGCCAGCAGCCTCCTGTGATGACCCGGGGTGTGGCACAAAGGCAACACAGTCGCATCAGTAAGAAAAGTCCCTTTAATACCTCCAACTTTGTCCCCAATGTCCAGTTACCTTCGGCTGGAGAAAAAAACTCTCCCAAAAACAGTCTTTAATTGTAGGAAATTCAGTCCAAAAACAAAGTACATGTAAGCTGTAACTAAAAATCCACACAAACCACGCTGCAGCAATTAATTGGACAGGGCATGAGAAGGAATTGCAGACCTCAAAGGCCAACAAAACACACACAGTTGGGAAGATGCCAGGAACACAGATAAGCCTCAACCATAAAAGATAACTCAGATTTGCTTTCAACAAGTTGCTTAGTGCAAACTCCCTTTTTAAACACTGCATTCCCAGCTGTAGCTAATGAAGAGAATCAGGGCCCTTTCCTCCCCCATAAGCCATGCAACTCACGTTGCTCCCTTCTCCATTCTTCCCTGCTCTGCCCAGCTGAACTGCCCTTCCCCAGTTTCTTCCACAGCCAACGGAGCCACATTCCTGCTTGCCGTCAGCTGCTCGGCTTCCCCCTTGGAATCAGATTCCAACAGGGGCATGACACCTCCATTCCCCAAGCCTGCTGCTTTCTTCGCCCCCTCTGGCCATGTGGGAGGTGGAAAAAAAAGAGACCCCATGAAAAGCCCAAAAGAAGAAAAAACATCTCTCTAAATCTCAGTTTCTCAACTGAGCTGGCCAATTCTCTGCCAGCTGAAGATTCCCCACCTCTTAACCTCACTGGGATTGAAAAAGGTTGCCCTAGAAATCAGCCCTGCCCACCCACCACCCACTCCCAAAGCCTATAACAGGCAGTCCTCAACGTATGACCACAATCTCGAGCTCAACATTTCCATGGCTAAGCAAACATTCCTTGAACTTTGCGCAACCTTTCTGGGCTCCCGATATCAAGTGAATCACCGCTGTTGTTAAACCAGTCTGGATTCCCCTGTGGATTTCACGTGTTGGAAGGTCACCCAAAAGGGGGGATCACGTGACAACCCCACCCCACCCCAGGGGTGCTGTGACCACCATAAATGTGAGTCCAGTTGCCAAGGGTCTGGATTTTGGATCGCGTGAACGTGAGGATGTTGCAGTGTGAAAACTGGTTGTAAGTCGCTTTTTTTTCCCTTGGTGTTGTAGCTTCCCAATGGTCCCTAAGCGAACGGTTGTTAAGTTGAAAACTATCTGTGAACATTTTCCCCAGGGAAGGGGAGACGGGACCGTCGAAAGCAGCCAAAGAAGTGGGTGCTTTCCCAGGGTCTCTCTTCCTGCCTCCCACTCCCGCTCCCTCCCTGCCTGCCTCAAACCAGAGGGACCTGCAGAAAAGGCAGGTTTGATGCTTACCCAGATCATGTATTTGATGATGCGGCTTGTGGCCACGGTGTACTCTTCTATCAGCTCTGCCAGGTAGTACAGTCCAGCCGCTGAGAGGGAGGGAGCAGGGAGAAGAGGAGAAACACCCAATCATTAAGCTGTCCTGCCATGCTGCCTAACCTGCAGTCAGCTCCCCTGCAAGGGGAGGCCAAGGCCCAATTCCTCCCGCATCCCTGGCTGGACAGGCAGGGAGAACAGCCTCCAATGAGGCCAACCTGTCCCTCCAAGCGTCCATCTCAGGGGTAGAATGGGAGGCAGGAGCGAAGGGAGAAGGCCATGGCCATGCCTCTCCCCCAAGCATGAAAACCACCACGCAGCTATTGTTAGCATGACATCTGCTTTCCCACCTGGATGTTGGCAGGAGATAAGAGGGTGGACAAAGTGATGGAGAGAAAGAGAGACAGAGAGGTAGACAGATCTAGATAGATAGATAGATAGATAGATAGATAGATAGATAGATAGATAGATAGATAGATAGATAGACAGACAGACAGACAGACAGACAGAAAGACAGAGATAATGATGATAGATAATGCATAGAGGTAGGTAGGTAGATATATGATTTTATATATATATACTTACATAATGATAATGAAAGATCATGGATAGAGAGACAAAGAGGTAGACTGATCAAGATAGATATAGATAGGTAGATAGATAAATTATGATGATCGATGATGGATAGAGAGAAAGGTAGGTAGGTAATTAGGTAGATAGATATGATTATATATATACATAGATAATGGTAGATAATGATAGATGATGGAAAGAGAGAAAGGTAGATTGATCAAGATAGATATAGATAGATAGATAGATAGATAGATAGATAGATAGATAGATAGATAGATAGATAGATAGATATGATAGATATGATAATGATGATAATGATAGATGATGGATATAGAGAGAGGTAGATATGTAGGTAGATATATGATGATAATAGATATGATAATGATAGATGGATAGAAAGATAGGGTGATAGATATAGACAGACAGAGATAATGATGATAGATAATGGATAGAGGTAGGTAGGTAGATATATGATTATATATATACATACATAATGATAGATGATGGATAGAGGGACAGAGAGGTAGATTGATCAAGATAGAGATAGATAGATAGATAGATAGATAGATAGATAGATAGATAGATAGATAGATAGATAGATAGATAAAAATAATGATAATGGATAGAGAGGGAGGTAGATAGATATAATAATGATTATATACACATAGATAATGATGATAATGATAGATGGATAGAGAGACAGAAGTAGATTGACCAAGATAGATAGAGATGATAGATACGATAATGATAGATGATGTATACACAGAGGTAGAGAGGTAGGTAGGTAGATATATAATGATGATAGATATAGATAATGATAGATGATGGATAGACAGAGAGAGATAGAGATATGATAGATGGTGAATAGAGAGATAGAGAGTTGGACAGGTGTTTTCAACCTTGGCAACTTTTAAGATGGGTGACTTCAATTCTCAGAATTCAGAGGAGTCCACCCATCTTAAAGCTGGCAAAGGTTAAGAAACACCGACATGGATGAGACAGACAGATCAGTGATGCTCAACCTATGTTGGCTGGGGAACTTGGGAATTCTGGGAGTTGAAGTCCCCCCATCTTTTCAAGTTGTCAAGGTTGAGAAACCCTGAACATTTTAGATAAGAGGATAGGCAGATACATAATGATAGATAGATGATAGATAGCTTATATAAACTGATAGATCAACTGACAGATAGATTATATAAATGACTGATTTAGAGAAGGAACGAGAAAGAGGCAGGATAAAACTCTATCATTACATAACTATAGTTCTGTTTCTATAATATAACAAGAAACTGGAAAATATTCCTCTAACTTTCAGTGTTCCTACATGTGTAATATATATATCCTTCTTTTACTCTTTTTCTTCCTTTCTTTACTTTCCTTCCTTACATGTACATATATATATATATATATATATGCGGAAGGAAGGAAAGTAGAGAAAGGAAGAAAGAGAGAGAGAGAAGGAAGGAAGGAAGGAAAGAAAGAAAGAGAAAGAGAGAGGGGGGAGAGAGGGAGAAGCCATCTTATCCTCCCTCCTCCTTTCTCCCTTACAACGACTCTGCGAGGAAGATCGGCCTGCCTTCTCGGGTCCATTTTGCGCTCCCTCTTCCTCCCCCCGCCCGCCCAGGAATCAGGCCAGGGGAAGACTGCTCCTCAGGGTAGACTGCTCATGGACGTGGAGGCTCCACGGCAGCCGGCCGGGGGGGGCGGTCCACGTCGGGCGGCGGGACCATGGACGCTCCGGCAAGTGGGGAGGAGGCCGAGAGCTTCCGTCGCTGGCGGGCAGGCGCGCCGGGACTCTTCCTGGGGAGGGGAGGGAGGGCTCCGCCTCACCGATGCCTGAGGGTGCAGAAGGCGGCCTGAGGATGAAGAGCGGCGAGCCAGCTCAGCGCGGTACATGACCACATCGTCGCCCCCGCGCCTCACCGGCGGCCTGGCAACTG